>PVIW01016510.1:0-16455 GCA_004026585.1 Noctilio leporinus | reverse complement strand
GTGCCGGCCTGCGAACCCAAAGGTCGCAGGTTCGATTCCCCAGCCAGGGCACATAACAAGGTTGCAAACCAGGTCTCCAGTCAGGTCTGTGGCTGGAGGCAGGTGAAAAGCAACCATACATTGATGTCTCTCTCCCTCTCTGCCTCTCTCCCTTCCCCTCCTTCTAAAAATAATGAAATAAAATCTTTAAAAAAAAAAAAAAAAAGAAAAAGAAATTTAGGGCATAAATGTCTGCATAGGTATTGTCACATATTCCCAAGGTCCACTCATAGAACCATGATGAGTAATGGTGGGCTGATGGTGGGTTCCTTTTGCAAAATATTAGTATTTAGAATTTAGTTGTTGCTTTAAACATCTAATTATATAAGAGATAAAGTGAATTAAAAAATAATATTGCTGGAAGATAAATCTCAAACTTCAATATAGGGGGTTTTATGGTGTGTTTTATTGGTAAAAAATGCATTATATGAGGAAGAAGGCACTAGTTTATCTGACAAATACCAGAAAATTCAAGATTTTTTTCTTAATGAAATAAGATGTAGAAATTTTATTTTAAAACCAACTGCTTAGAAACTCATGTTCAGATGCAATGTAATTTCTTAGTGTTCACTGTGGGCAAGTATCTTATTCTCACAGTCTGTTGATATTTTTAACTGATATCTGTTGGGTTGGATAAATAAACCATGGGAAAATGTCGTGGTAACATAGAGGCAGAATTTCGGTTTTTAATGTACCAACTCAACTTTTGGTGGCTTTTCAAAATCCTTTCAAGTGTTTTAGCCTGTGAAAGACTGTGAGGTGATAAAAATGATAACTTATCATTGCAGCAGAATTCTGAATTTTGGGGTCTAGTTGTTTCCAAAAAATTATATGTTGGCTTTATGTCTTTTAGAAAGAGCGATACCTAGTTATCAGCAAAGTAGATGAAGAAGAATGGAAAAGAAGAGAGCAGCAGAAACATGCTAAAGAACAGGTAACTGAGTTATGTTCAGTTCCTTTGGGTGAGAAATGGGGATGTAGTACCTTTATATTTGGATTCAATTTAATGGTTAGTATTCTACTGTAGTAAAATTGAATTGGTAGGAAAATCAAGAATAGAGCAAGGGGAACTTAAGGTTAAGTATTTAAACAGACACCAAAGTGAGTCTGATATGGTTGAATAACCTTCCCACATTGGAAGCAGTCTTAAACAAAGTAGTCTTGATTATCATTTAGATATTTGTACTACTGACTTTCATGGCTTGTTAACTAATATTGCGATGTCTAATTTCAAGCAAATTACTAGTTTTCTTAAGTTTAGAACATAATGATTTTGTAACTGAACAAAAATGGAGGTTTGGCTGCCATAGAAGCCAAACTTGTGAGGCCAATGCTGGTGCAAAAGGAGAGGTTTAATTCTGGTGCTGCACAGTCTGGCAGACTCTCATCTCAAGGACTATTTCCTCTTTCTACCATGGAAAAAGTCATAACTGACCTCAGCAAGGCCAAGACAAAGCCAGTGTCCAGAGTTCCTGCTGCATTTTATTTATTTTTCTTAAACATTGTGTTTTATTTTTTTGAGAAGATAATAGGAGGTAGAGGAATAAAAACAGGGTTCCACTGGAGTCTCCAAAGTGTTCAAGACTGTATAAGAGTATGTGGCTTTCCTGAGGCCTGGCCAGCTTATCCTAGGAGATTCCATGTAGTGGGCTGTGGGCTCCAACTTTCAATAGTCCTCCCTTTTTGGTGATGATAATTGTAGGGAAAGAAGCAGACATGCATACTGATTTTCATGGGGTGCCTTCAAAATCTTAACAGCCTTGCTATATATGCTCAATATCTTGGAAATCCACATCATTTACAACTAGGAGTTGTAAATTCCTGAAGTGCATAGAAGTCAGGAATCATCTTGGAGATGAAGATGCCTAGCAGGAAGACCTTTCTTCCTTAGATAATAAATCTCAGCTGAGCTCTAGGGTTTTTTTTAGTATGATGATTTGGGGCAGAAACTGGGTCAACTTATTGTTGTAGTCTGGGTGGTATATTCTCTTGACAGAATGGAAACTGGGGCTCTGAATTTCCAGAGTTCTGTGATGTGATGGACACTGGCAGGAGGATTCCATAAGAAGCTTCCAATGGAACCAGTTATTCAGAATCCAACTTCTGGGTCCTTTGGCAATAACAAAGGCTAAGATTCACTCTCCTTTGAGCTTTCTAACCCTGCTATATTATGTTTCATTCATCATTTCATGTCCATGGGGGGAAATCTGCTCTTCAAGAGTACAGATGGTTCCTACCTCATGAGAAGGAATCCATGTTGGGGAATTCTCATAGGCAGGAAAATCACTCTGTAGTCATGCTGTCCATCTCTGTCATGGCCCAGCCAATAGGCCTCAGCAGGCTCAGGTTCCACTGCCCACCAATTTCCCTGCTTCATTTTAAAGTCCAGTTCTTTGGATCATGCAGGCAGCTTCTGAATGGTCTTAGTCCCTATCCAGGTAGCTTAGCTTATTTCTGGCTCCTGTCCATTTCTGACTTTCTCCTGGAGCCTGTGTGGGGAACTCACATGGCCGTGGGCCATGCAGCTGCTAGGGCCACATGGTCATGTGCTCCTGAGAGAGCATCATCAGGTTGGCAAGAAAGAGCTTCTTTGTTCCACTGGGATTATACTGGCGTGGACTTCGGATAGACCAATTGATTCTTCAAAATGATCAGTCAACTTCCCAGACTTTGGCATGCTTTGGATGGGTCTACCTTTCAACCATCCTTTCTTTTCCTAGGCTAGACTGACAGGCCTCTTTGGTCAAGCACCTCCCCCTGTGCCATTTTGACTTATATGGCACATGTACCTGACTTCCCCTGTCCCATCCCCCATCAGGTATGGGAGGATGGGGGCAGGGAGCTTTTAAAAAATCTTAATTATCTTGCTAGGTTTTTGCATGCTCAGGCCCTATCCACTGATATTTCTAGCTTCCGTGCACTCAGTGTAAAAACCTCTCCCTGCTGCCATCTTGACTAATGGGAGAGACTCCCCAGTGCTCTGATGGACTGTTTTACTGCAACAATTTGACAGATTAGGATGACATGGACAAGTTGGCACTTCCTCTTGATTGCTATCTGGAGAAGGGATTTGAGTAAGACTGGAGGCAGGGAGATCAGTTAAACTGTGCAGTAAACACAGCTAAGAGATACCAGTGACCTGGAATAGGATAGTTAGTAGTAGTCTAGGTGAAATCTAGAGATATTTAGAAGGTAGAATCATTGAAATTTATGATTGGATGTGGATGGTGAAAGGAAGACAGAAGGAAGATGCTTAAGCCTGAAATTAGAGCAACTAGGTAGACTGATGTCAGTTCACTTACATGGAGTGATATTGGTGGGGGTGGGGGAGTGCCTAGATAGAGCAGGGTTTGTGTATGGGTGGGTGTCAGGCTCACAGATATATAAGGCAGGGCCATATCAGTAAAGACACAATAGACCGTTGTTCCATTTAGACAGTTTGTTACTTACATAGAGAAGGAGGATCAGCCAAAGATGCCAGCTGCATGAGGTCCTTGTTCCCACACACCAAAAAGACAACACTAAAAGAGGAGCCAGATGACTGATGTGAGTTGTGGATACCTCATTGTTAAGGGACCAATTATCAACTGCCACTAGATGCTTTTATATGCTGCATTTCTATCCTGATAAGGGTGAGAGGGTGAGGCAAAACTTGAGAGGCAGTGAGAAACTATCTCATGACAGCCTCCCAGTAGAGAGAGAGAGAGAGGTGGTGGGGAGATAGCATATTAACAGCTCTTTACAAGCTTCTGCCTCCCATCCTTTCCTCCTGAGGTGTTTCACCAAGATGCAGGTTAACTGTAGCTCAAGCCTTTGCCACTGTGGCCTATTTGGTATGTGTAGGGTCACACTGGAGCTTTCCCCCTACAGTGTAAAAGAGGTTATGGTCTGTTTCTGATCCAATGAAGTTTCACATGCCTTTAGGATATCTAACAGTAGGTGTCCTGTAGGTAGAGTTGTTAGTCTGGAACATAGGAGAGAGGTGAGGACCAGATGTCATTGTATCCGGACTTGATTAGAGCATTTACAGCATGTATAAGGAATGATAAGAGGACTTAGTGTAGGATTCTGAAGACCACCAGCATGTAATGATAGGCAGAAGTAGGAAAACATCAGGAGATTATTGTGACACAGTAGCCAAAGGAAGAGCCTATTTAAAGAAAGGGATGCCAACAGTGTCTGGAACTTTACAGAACGTGTAAGGACTGAAGTATATTCGGTTTAGTCTTGGGAGTTTTCTCTTTTAAATGTTCTTTAAAATGTTTTTATTTTAATTGTGGTAAGATACACATAACAAAATTTACCATTTTAACTACTTTAAAAAATATTTTAAGCCCTGGCTGGTGGCACAGTGGCTAAGGTGCTGGCCTGTGAACACAAAGGTGGCTGGTTCGATTCCCAGCCAGGGCACATAACCAGGTTGCAAGCCACATCTCCAGCCAGGTCCTTAGCTGGAGGCAGGTAAAAGGCAACCATACATTGATGTTTCTCTCCCTCTCTCTCTCTCTTCCTTCCCTTCTCTCTAAAAAATAATAAATAAAATCTTTAAAAAAAATAAATAAAAATAAAAATATTTTATTCATTATTTTTAAAGAAGGGGGAAGGATAGGGGGAAGAAATGGAGACAGACATCAACGTATGGTTGCCTTTCACCTGTCTCCAGCTATGGACCTGACTGGAGACATGGCTTGCAGCCTGGTTATATGCTCTGGCTAGGAATTGAACCAGCAACACTTGGGTTCCCAGGCTGGTGCTCAGTTCACTGAGCCACACCAGTCAGGGCTTAACTACTTTTTAAATTTTATTATTGTTGTATTACAGTTGTTCCCCCAACCCCCACCCCATTGCTCTTCCCTGCCCCCTCTCCCATAGTCTCTGCTTCATTGTCCATGTCTGTGGGTCCTTCACACTAGTTCCTCAACTGAACCCGTTCCCCGCTTTACCTCTTCTCCTCCTCCCTGCAGTCACTATCATTCTGCTTCATTTTTTTTCCCCATGTCTCTTGTTGTGTTCTACTTGTCTGTTGGTTTTGTTCATTAGTCTCCTATATTAAGTGAGAACATATGGTACTTGTCTTTGTGATAGCATGAATGGAACTGGAGAGTATCATGCTTAGTTAAATAAGCCAGGCAGCAAAAGACATTTTAACTATTTTTAAGTGTACAGTTTCATAAGTGTTAAGTACATTCAGATTGTTATATAGCCATCAATACCATGCATCTCAAGAAGTCTTTTCATCTTGCAAAATTGAAACACTCTACCCACTAAACAACTCCGAAATGCCCGTCCTACTAGCTTCAGGTAATCACTCTTCTACTTTCTGTCTCTGAATTTGATGGAACCTTACATATATGGAATCATACAGTATTTGATTTCTTGTTACTATTTTATTCACTTAGCTTCAAATCCTCAAGGTTCATCCATAATAATAGTGTGTGTCAGAATTCCTTTCTTTTGCATGTGAAATAATATCCCATTGTATGGATATACCACATTTTTTTTATCCATTAATCTGTCTTTGGACATTTGGGTTGCTTCACTTTTTTGTTCTTGTGAGTAATGCTACTATGAACATAGGTATACAAGTATCTCTTTGAGTTGTTTGTTTTAGTTCTTTGGGATGTATACCCAGAAGTGAAATTGCTGGATCATATCAAAATTCTGTTTATTTTTTGAGGAACCACCATACTGTTTTCCATAGTGACTACCACTTACATTCCCATCAACAGGTCACAAGTGTTTGAATTTCTCCACATCTTTACTAATAATAGTTAACCTTGGAAATAATTTAAAGAGATGAGCAATTTCAGTGAGGGTGAGGCCAATGAACAGAAGGCTGCAAGTACCTGGGAGTTAAACTGTAGTTAGTGGCGAGAAGTCTTTGAAGTAAGTTAGCTGTGAAGAAACAAGAAGGGACAGGAAGTAGTTGCATGGAACTTCACATTAAGGAAGGGGTTTCAGTTTAGGAGAGAAATTGAACCTATTTAAACACTGCTAGAAAGGAAATAGGAAAGAAGAAACTGAATGGAGACTAGTCTCAGTGCTGTACTATAAAAATTATATAAAAATGCTTTTGACAAGGTAAAAATCAATAATTACAATAATGCTGTTTTTGATCAGTTGACTGCTAGGTAGGTTTCCTAAGAATTTAATGCAGTATTGAATTTGGCCAGCAGGTGGCAGCTTTTAAAAGTGTGCTTTTCAGCCCTGGCTGATTGCTCAATGGATAGGCACTCCCCTGGGAACCCAAAGCTCACTGGTTCAATTCCCAGCCAGGGCACATAACCAGGTTGCAAGCCAGGTCTCTAACCAGGTCTATAGCTGGAGGCAGGTGAAAGGCAACCATGCGTTGATATTTCTATCCCTTTCTTCTACACTCCCTTCCCCTCCCTCTAAAAATAATAAAATCTTTTTAAAAAGTTGTGTTTTTAGGATGACTTGATAGACTGAAATTTCAAATGATGTGAAGTTATGATGGTACCATTATTTTGGTAACTAATGAATAATCTGCTACTTGTTCATTCCACTTTCTAAAACAGAAAAGGGGAATATCATAAATCATTTCAGAGAAGTTGTTTGGGATGATAGATGTAAAGCACCAGAAACTAAAGCTAACTCACTATAAAATTTCATTGCTTTTCTTTTTTGTGGCTAGGTTTTAACCCATTCAAATATAGGAATATGTATAAGTGAATTATATATATATATATTTATTTATTTTAGGAAGAACTGAATGATGCTGTGGGATTTTCTAGAGTCATTCATGCTGTTGCTAATTCGGTAAGTGAACCAAGCTTTTTTTGTTTTTAAGTAGATCCTAGGATATAATATTAAGATGAAGTGCCTAGTTATTGCAAATTAATCATTTGATTACATTTAGAATGTTTACCAAGTATGGAGAAAAAAAGTTAGAACTTCATGAAGGTAGATTATTGTTATGATATGCTTGGTGTGATATCATAATTGTTGTCACCGTTTTTTAAATCCAAACCATTTTTTCAGAAAACCTTCCCTATAAAAAACATAGGATTATACTATGAGGTCCTTAAATAGCTATGTGAAATTAACATTATTTTCAAAACAAGTAAGAAGTCAGATAAGAAAGTAAGGAATATGGGGAGAAACAATCAGGTATTAGGAGATGTCTTTTTTCTTAATCAGAAGTGTCTAAAGGATAAAGGTAGTTTTCTGTGTTGAATTCTTCCACATTGGAATGGAATCTTATATCTGGTAGACTTATTAATATTTGATGTTTACCACTGTGTAAGTGTACCAGAGGAGGGTTCTGTGATACATATGGTAGACATTTTTCTTGTTTTCTAAGTCCTTTTGGAAAAGAGGCATCCACATTCGACATAGATATATCGGGTCATGCTGGTTTGCTGGTGGTTTTGTGAAGTATATATCCAAGTCAGGCTACTTGCATAGATGCCAGATTGCATTTCTTTCCTTGAGTAGTTGGCCTTGGGAGAAGGAATCATTTTCCTGGAGGAGGACTTGTTTTGTCCCTTAGATGCTGAGCTTTGCATCAGGGAAGCTTTAAGGCCATAGAGACCTTTCAGAGTTCCATTCCATGAGGCTGTTTTACATCAGGTGTTGACTAATCAAAACAGGCATACCGTTGTCCTCATCTGGGGATAAACAGAAGTTATAGAGCTTTGTAAAGCAGAGGGCTGGCTCACTAGGAGATCCTTCTCTAAAGTAAGCAAGATAATCAGAATGGAATAGTAAGTTGGATGAGCCTGGGGAGAAACAGAGATGTGAGTCTCTTCACAGTGGCTAAGATCACAAGTATCTAGAAAAGCAGAGTTTTTGGTTACATTTGTTTACATTATACACACTTAGCCAACAGACCAGATAAGTAGTTGGCTTGACTGAGGCTGGCCCTGGAATACAGAGATGTGGGATGGGACATCAGTTGGCTTTGAGCTCTCTTGCCGGTATCATGATAGTTAAGTTAGCTGGGGCATTTGTTCACCCTATACAAATTCAGATACCTTAACTTGCTGTGCTTCTGTTTTTCCTCTCTTTTGTCTTCTACAGGATAATTCATAGTATATTTCTGGCCTTTGGTAGTTTATATTGCAAACTATACATGAAAAACCCTATTTATTAGTGATGCAGATATTTAAAATTTCAAATCACATACCTTAAAAATGCTGACATTTTAAGTTAAGCTTTAATAAAGCTAATGAATAGTAAATGCTCTTTTCCTGTCACTCTTTGTAGTAAATCTATTTTTTTATAGTTCTAAAAATGTTTTATTTTTACTAACTTTATACTCAGCAAAGTTGCAGAAATAGTGCAGTTTCCACATATTTCTTACCTAGCTATCCCCAATGTCAATATCTTACAGAATCATACAGTTACCAGAACCAGTAAAGTAACATTGGCACAATTGTTATGAACTAAACTGTAGACCTTAGTTGGATTTCACCAGTTTTTCCACTAAGTATTTTTTCTGTTCATGATTTTAGGACCCCACATTACATTTACTTATTCTTTCTTAGTTTTCTGCAGTCTGTAAAGTCTTTCTTTGTATATATTATATATTATACATATTATATATTATATATATATATTTAATATGTATTTTATATATATTATATAATTATATATATTATGATCTTGGTATTTTAAAACAGTATAGATTGCATTTTGTCAAATTGTCCCTCAGTTTGGATCTCTTTTCATGATTGGACTGAGGATATACAGTTTATGTAAGAAAGGCACAGAAATGATGGTTCATAATGTTGACCTTGATCACTTGCTTAAGGTGCTGTTTGCTAGATTTGTACACTGTGAAGTTACTACTTTTGCCTTTGTGGTTAATCAGTATTGGGGTAGACACTTAAGACCATTAAAATCTCTTTTTTCTCAAACTTTTGTCCACTGCTACAGCACCTATCAGTGGATCTTACCTTCGGCCATTATTACTCTGATGTCGTCATGGCAAGCTTGTATTTCTCTCTACATTTGTTCTTGGAATTTTTTTCTAAGGAAGTGCTGTCCCTTCCCTGCCCCCATGCTCTTTTTTTTTTTTTTTTTTAAGATTTATTTATTTTTAGAGAGAGGGGAAGGTAGGGAGAAAGAGAAGGTGAGAAATACCAATGTGGTTGCCTCTCATGTGCCCCTAACTGGAGACCTGGCCTGCAACCCAAGCGTGTGCCCTGATTGGGAATCAAACTGGTGACTCTTTGGTTTGCAGGCCACTGTCAATACACTGAGCCACACCAGCCAGGGCTCCCCTGTTTTTTAATCATTTAAAAAATGTTGATGAGTATGGACTCAGGGAAATATATTTAACCTACAGATTATAATGTAGTATTTTTACTGTTTATTTTGTTGCTCTACTTGTACCACCTTTGGTTATTAGAGCCTTATCAGGTTGGCTCCACTATCCTTTGAAGAACTCCTATTCTTTTTTGAGCTCTTCATTACTTTCTGGTATTACAAGATGTTCCAAACTCATCTTGTATTTTCTCTGCCTCAGGTCTGAATCAATGACTTCTCCAAGGAGCTCTGGTTCCTTTTATTGGAGAATGGTGTTTAGAAACCAAGACCTGTCCCTAGGTTACCACTGTGGTTTTACTACTTCTAGGCCCCCTCACTGGACAGAGCGAAGAATGACACATGTATCTGCCTATGATACATATAAAACTGTGCCTTTGTACTGATACCTCAGATTCCAGTCCAATATCACAAGGTTTATTTTTAGCCTACTTTTATTTCCTTATTTGTCAATAGTGGGAAATGCAGTTTTTATCTGCATTATGTGTGTTTAAATCTGGTACACACATGAAGAGTTTCAGAACTACTACCCATTGCTTTATGAGAAGTGTGTTTGTATTACATTTTGGGCTTCTTTCACATCTTTTCTATAGGCTCAGTCAGTACTTGATATTTTAGCATTGAATAGGTATTCAGAATATACATAAACACTGAGCGAAAATGACAGCTTATGTGTTAGATTGGGGAAATTTTATATAAAGTTACTTATTTCAAAGAATTATGTTTAGCTCTATGAGTCTGAAGTGTTACTCTGAAGGTTCACTGGTAAAATAAAGCTCCATTGAGTGACCTGATTATTCATGTTAAAAATGGTGCCACCTGGTTAGTAAATTCAAGTTGATGTTTTATTTTGGTAGTTTAATTTTTTTATAAAAATGGGCTAAATTTATTGCATACATATTATACTTCAGTTAGTTGAAAAGCAGTGATTTTATTGGAGATGGTATTTAAGAACATAACATGCTCCGTGAATTTTGACATAGATGATCAAGAAAATGAAAATTCGTTCTGTTCAATGTAATTAGAAAGTTATTTTTATCTTTTAGCATTGTTATGAAGGCAGTCCTAAAATAGATATTTGGAGTTTGTTCACAAATTATTCAATAGTGCAGGGGACTTGGCATTCTCAGATTTTACCTTTTTAACTTGAGCTCTTCAATCAAAGTTTATTACTCCTGATTCTTGTGGGTGGCAAGATGAAAAATCAGAGAAAAATAGCAATTAAATTAAAATCATTTGGAGCTTTTATTTTGTTTTCTGTATTTAACATTTCAAAATTGAAAAAGAATGAAGCCAGCCCTAATTTGCTTATTTATATATAATTTAAAAAAATATGGTAAAGTAAGTTTATTAGAAAACCCTCAGGTTTTCACTGTCAAACCCCCCTACAATTTTGTACCTGGAAGTCTTTTTCCTAACTTTGACTTTCTTTAGGGAAAACTTGTTATAGGACATAATATGCTGTTGGACATTATGCACACAGTTAATCAGTTCTGCTGCCCTCTGCCTGAGGTAAGTGATTTGTCAGCCTGTGTTAAAGATTCATGGTTCTTTATTACTGAGAAAGTATGCAGTATGTTCCTTGTATGTAGCATGTTCTCAGCAAGAGAATCTCATGCACTTGGTTGTATGCTTTTGAAGGAATGTATGTACAGGCATGCCATTTTAAGGGATCGTCAGTTATCTGCCATTATCAGATTAAGGCTAAACATTTGTTTTTGCTTTTTATTTTTTATTTATTTTTAATTTTTAACATTTATTTTTTAAGATTTTAGTTATTTTTAGAGAGAGGGGAAGGGAGAGAGGCAGAGAGGGAGAGATACATCGGTGTATGATTGACTTTCACCTGCCTCCAGCTGCGGACCTGGCTAGAGATCTGGCTTGCAACCTGGTTAGGTGCCCTGGCTGGGAATCGAACCAACAACTTTTGAGTTCACAGGCCAGCACCATATCCACTGTGCTACCAGCCATGGCCTATTTTTTGTTTTATAAAGGTTTTATTTATTTTACAAAGAGGGGAAGGAAGGGAAGGAGAAAGAGAAGGAGAGAAACAATAGTGTACGGTTGCCTCTCATGTGCCCCTAACTGGGCTTGAAGTGCTAATTGGAAGTGGGAGTTTCTTATGAAGTATGAATAACACTGAAGATAAATGTAGTTATAAAGGGTCAGGAGTATGACTCTCAGTCTAACATGGCAATTATATACGTAAGTGAGTTAATTCAATTTAGAGCAATTTCATTTCAGCTTTAGATTTCCTGATCAAAATAAACTGGGAAATACTGTGATGTATTAGTAAAATTGTAACAAGTCATTCTCTTGTTTTTTTAGGACTTAAGTGAATTTAAGGAGATGACAACATGTGTTTTTCCTAGGTAAGCTTCTTTTAAGGATTTGTCTTTCATTTAAAGTAGTCATGGCTTATGTGATACAAACAGATATATAGTAATTTATTGAAACCATTATCACATCATGATTACAATCTAGTTCAAATAAGCTGGGAAATGATGTAATAGCTTCAAGTTTGTGATGGTTTGCTTTTATAATGGATGATTGGTTTTGTTATTCCATTAACATCAGAATTTAAGCTGAGAGTGAAATAGAAACTCCTTTTTTCTCATCCCATGTCTTGTATATCTGAAGAACTGGTGAAGTTTTCTTGTGTTGGGTCTTACCTTTCCTTGTCACAGTGAAGTGTGGAGTTGAAAGTATTCATTTGAGTATATAGTTGCGTATAGTTGAATATGTGGCTGGATATTGTTCTAATACCCAGTTGAGTGTATTCTGTAGACATTTAAGAATTGTCTAGCTGGAGATTTTTTCCCTTACCTTTAAGTCAGTGCCTTTACCCATTAGTGTTTTCCACAGTTAATATTGCATATTCTGATATGTCACATGTCTGGATAGATCACATAAAAGCCATGTGGAGCCTACGGACAAGGCTTTGCGTTTGAGGGCCTGTTTGAAGAGGGGCAGGTGAGGCAGTGGAGCATTTGGTCTTGTAGCCAGGATATTTCTGTCCTGTTATCCAGTGTTCACATGTAGGTGAAAAGAAACATTTTTCATATTAGTGTCTCTCATTTTTAGTATTCCAATCTCTGAAACAGAGTAGTAAGAAATAAGTACGTAGCATAAATCTACCAAATGCGGATCTTGACCCTCCAAGAGTTTATAGCATACAAACCTGGGTAGTGGTGGTAGATGGTAATGGCTTGACAATGTTAGATCTGCAGCAGTATTTGAACCAGGTGAAAACATATGACTTTCCCTTGAGATTGATGTAGCCCACATCCTCTCAGGGTACACACAAATGGAGAACTTGTGCTCTGTTTATGGCAGAGTGTGGACTGACCCACAGCCTCTTGATGAAGTCACTGACTGAGGGAGTCAAGTTTCCGATCTAACCTGGCAGGGATGCCAGTGCCAGGCTCACAATAGCTAAAGTGTTTCATTCCCCTGTCCACTGTTAAGACAATAGGCTATTCATTGGAGTAAAATATGTTTTGAACATCGATTACATTTTATTTACCTTACTTAAAAATTCTTTTGTTTTTAGACTCTTGGATACTAAATTGATGGCCAGCACACAACCTTTTAAGGTATTTAAAAAATTGGAATAGTGATAAGCTATATTTGAAAATTTCAGAATTGCCACTAGGAGCTTTGGAATTCTGGTCTATTTAAATGTCATTTTCAAATTCACCCCCTAAAAAGAGAAGAACAAAACAGGAAAAAAGGAAATTGGAAAAAGACCAGAAATATGTAAATCAAAATGTGAATAACAGTTGTCTTTGGGTAGTAGAAATATTTTTCCCCTTTATTCTTTTTGAATAAGTTTTATATATACACACTTCTTTTTAAAAGAATTTTTTTCCAAAGATTTTATTTATTATTTTTAGAGAGAGGGGAAGGGAGAGAGGCCGAGAGGGAGAGAAGCATCAGTGTATAGTTGCCTTTCACCTGCCTCCAGCTATGGACCTGGTTGGAGACCTGGCTTGCAACCTGGTTATGTGCCCTGTCTGGGAATCAAACCAGCGACCTTTGGGTTCACAAGCTGGCAGCTATTCACTGAGCCATCAGCCGGGGCCATGCTTCTTTTTTTGTTTTTCTTATTTTATATATTTTTCAATCAAGAAGACCTCAGGTAAAGAAAGGTATTAGCATTTGCTATTTTGTGAAGTGACTTTATATAGCTGAGTGAAGTGAATGTCACCACAGTATAAGAACAAGTATGGCTTTCTGGCCCAAGGTCTATAGCTATGTAGTGCATTTGTACAAATCTTTTCCTATGGCTAAATCTTCTGTATGGTGAAAATTAAACTTGCTGCTTCTCTTTCACATTGATCAAATGATGACTCCTGTGTTTTGTTAAGGAACACAAGGGGGCAATATCTCTTTAATATATATTGCACTGAGGTGATGAAGGCTCATAATTCTCTGCTTACTCATTTATAGGATATCATTAACAACACATCCCTTGCAGAATTGGAAAAGCGGTTAAAAGAGACACCTTTCAACCCTCCTAAAGTTGGTAAGAATACAAAATATAAAATGAAAGTCCCAAACTCTGTTAGAATTATGTATTGATATGTATTGTAGAAGAAAGGTGAACCGTATCGAGAAACTACATTATACATTTATAGATTTTGGTTAAATTAACTTGCTCATGTTCTGTGTTGAATTTGTGTTTTCTCAATGAAAATGGTTTTCTAATCTTACATCTATTTTATGGGTACAGACTTGGATAGCCTGTTCATTGAGAAGTTTAGCAATTAAACCTTCAGGGCTTTTATTTCCTAATGCTTGGAATTCTCCCAAAACTTGATATGTTCTTCCTATGTTGCATTGTTTAAGCAGAGACAAAGAATTGGTGATTAATTGCCAGTGCTAGAATGAAAATAGACTTTTTGTCCCAGAAAAGCCCAAGGGTTATAGATGAGAAAGGAGAGTCCTTTCCACTCCATCCTCTTTCAGAGGCGGCTTTGGAGTAGAATAGGAGCAGTGAGGGAAACTAGAAGGGAGGAATTTTTCTCAGGATGGAGATGTTTTGCCATGCCTACCTATGGCCCTCACCCAGGCATTTGGTGAACCTTCTAGGGGTTGCTTCCTTGGTTCGTATTTGCCTAATTGTGCTGCTGATACTGTGATTAGTCTTCCAATATCTGTAGCCTGCAAAATTTTGAAGACCTTGATAATAAGACTAAGGGTTCAAAAATTTATAATGGTAGGTACTAAAATAGCCAAAAAATACAGTTATTTGCTTCCCTTTCAGGGCAATAGTCCAAAGAAGGACATAAGAAAAGGTGTGGATGGGGGAGAAGAAAACATGATCTTTTCATAACAATGTAATGGAGATAATTGGTTTTGGAAATCTTTTGGTAGAGTCTATTAGTTGGTTGTCATAAGATTTTTTTAAAGCTTAAAGCCTTAATATTTAATACTTAGGGAAGTTAACGAATTTTTGCTTACAGAGCATTGTATTGATATAAAAACAGTTACTGCTTTTTCATTGATAATTTCCCTTCATGGTTTTGATTCTGTTGTAAACTTTATTTTTTTATTATGAACTGTTGATCATTTTTTATTTAAGATTTTATTTTTAGAGAGAGGGGAAGGGAGGGAGAGAAACATCACTATGAGAGAGAAACATCAGTTGGTTACCTCTTGCATGCGCCCCAGACTGGGGACCGAACCCACAACCCTCACATGTACCCTGACCAGGAATCAAAGAGGTGACCTTTTGCTTTATAGGACAACACCCAACCAACTGGGTCACACTGGCCAGAGCAATTGCAATCTATTTGGTATTTATTTCCTGAATGGTTCTAGGAAATAATTATGAGTTACAGTTTTCTCATATTATTTCTATATAATATTCTGGTATCTGGTAGAAAATTGACTCTAAAGCAAGTAGATCATTCTTCTCAGACATTATCCTCTTAGCATCTGTGTATATCCGTGTGACAAAAAAGAAACCTGTTATAAAATGGTTTCCTATGCAGTGACCCCTTTTTCCAAGGGCTACATTACAGAAAGTTCTAATCTGCTTTCAGAGTTAGTGGTGCCTTCATCTTTAGAAGTATGAGCTTGGCAACTTAGTAGAGGACAGTATTGAATTGAGCTACCAAAATTGATTGGAATATTGCTTTTGGGAGGATTATCTGGGGCATCGATAGATAATAATTCGTGAGTGTTTGCCTGGTACAATGTAAGAGCTTTACTTATATTAGCTCTTTTTATCTTCACCTATAAAAAGGGGGGAGGTTTGATTATCATCTTTATTCAACCAAATGGAGGACCAGAAGTGAAACAATCTGCCCAAGATCACATTGCAAATAAGTGGTGAGCAGAGATTCAAACTTAAACACAATGGAACTCCAGAGTCCATGCTTAATCATTACTCCATAATTCCTGTTGTATCCTGATGCTGCCATTATCTATAAGGGAAGCCACTTCTTTTTGTGACCTTAGAGAGCAATCAGAAAAGGAATCATTGTCATAAAGCAAAGTAAGCATGATTATAAATAGCATCTACCAGTGTGCAGTGGGGTGGCCTACAAACTCTCTTTGATGACATAACTGAGGCATTGTTCTAGTCTAGACAAAAGCCCTCATTTTCAGTGACTCAGTTATTTCATATTGTAAGGGCTTGTGTGAAGAGAATTAAGAAATGGCTTTTTTCAATTTATAGAAAAAAATAATTCAAAAATTTACATGGAGCAGCAAAAGACCTCCAATATCATAGCAATCTTAAGAAAGAACAAAGTTGGAGGTATCACACTACTGGATATCAAAATATATTACAAAGCCATATTAATCCAAACAACGTGGTACTGGCATGAAAATGGATGTAGATCAAATGAACAGAATAGGGAGCTCAGATATAAATCAACATTTTTTTTTTTAAATGTTTTTTAAGATTTTATTTAATTATTTTTAGAAGGAGGGGAAGGGAGAGAGGCAGAGAGGGAGAGAGACATCAATGTATGGTTGCTTTTCACCTGCCTCCAGCCACAGACCTGACTGGAGACCTGGTTTGCAACCTTGTTATGTGCCCTGGCTGGGGAATCGAACCTGCGACCTTTGGGTTCGCAGGCCGGCACCTTATCCACTGTGCTACCAGCCAGG
>PVIW01016509.1:0-16457 GCA_004026585.1 Noctilio leporinus | reverse complement strand
CCAAATATATGAATACAGTGAATAGGCCTTCAGTGGTCAGGGGGAAAGGGATTGGGTGGAGGGGGGAGGCAGAGGCAAGGAAGGGGAGCAGCTTAGACAAGAACCTAGTATAAAGGAACCATGGACATGGACAACAGGTGGGTTTGACTTTGGGGGGAATGGGTGGGTGGGGAGGGGGACAGAGGGGAGCAAAAAGGGGATGGATGTAATACAACAACAATAAAATTTAAAACAAAAAGATGAAAGAAAAAAAAAGACACTCTGAAAATGTAGAACATTACTAACTCACTACATGAATTCACAATATCTTAGATGTTTTTGTTGTGCAATGGGAAAAAAATTTCAACTTAGAAAATATTCATGAAGCACAAAGAGGCAATCTGGACATCTTAAATTCTCATATCAGAGAATCAGCAATTTGGATTTGTGTAAAAACTAAGAATTAGCTTATACCTAAATAACCCCCATACTTTCATTCTCATTTACTGAATATTCCATGGAGGATTAAGTATCTTTCAGCATAAGCCAAAGGAACAACTTTCTAGGGTATTTTAAATCAAATCTATGAAAAGTTTACAAATTTGGTACATTAACAGAATATATTGAACCCACATTTTTGTCTTCACTTTTACCCAAGTACCTATAAAATGACAGTTACAAGTTTTTTTTAATTTAATTTTGTTGTTGTTGTATTACATCCATCCCCTTTTTGCTCCTCTCTGTCCCCCTCCCCATCTACCCATTCCCCCCCACAGTCAATCCCACCTGTTGTCCATGTCCATGGTTCACAAGTTTTAAATGGATAAACTTACAGGGATAGCAGAGAACAGGAGATTTAACAAGGGTTGGAAAGTGGGGACATAAAAGGAAAAAAAAAAAAAAAGAAAAATAAATGGAAAAGAAATACCTAGGATAATGGTGAAAACAGTTGTTCAAAATGTCCAAAAAGCATCCACTTCAAATTGGATCAAAAATACAAAAGAAAGAATATCACTCAGGAAAAAAATAAAATATCTGACCTGTGAACTATTCAAAAGAGACACCTTTGAGTCTGTAGATAGAATTTGGGGATGAATTAGCAATTGAATCAAAGAAAACTCTAACTCTGAAAAATGCCAACTCCAGGAAATACAGGAAGTTGAACAAGAAGGTAAGCATAGTATAGTATATAGCTTAGCTATAAGTAATAGTCATATAATAATCTAAACACAGATTATTGATTGAACTAAAAAAAATAAAATTACACTTTGAGGGGATCTGAGACATAGAGAAGTCCAATATATGTGTGTGTATACGTATGTGTGAGGGAGACAGAGGAGGGGGAGAGTGCAAGTACATGGGAAATCATCACCTTCCTTAGTAGCAAAGCAATATATAATACCAAAAACTAAAAAATGAAATCCTTAAGAAGCATGTTATCTGCAAACATATATACTAAAAGAAACAACTAAAAGATCTGAAAGAGATTGTTTCAGGGAAGCAAAAACCAAAAGTGAAAAAAAATCAAAAGGGACAGTGGACTGACTTTTTATATAACTCTGGTAATACTATTGAAAAGTATTTATTAATTGAGATAATTTTAAATTTACAAATACAAAAGTTACATGGAAAAAGCAACATACAGAGAAAAATATATGAATATATTTTATCCATCTATTGAGATAACCACCTGATATTTTAGCCTATTGATACGGTAAATTGACTGACTTTCAACTTTTAAGCTAAACTTGAATTCCTGGAATACACATTTGGTCATGATGTATTATGTTTATGTATCACTAAATTCAATTTTCTAATACCTTTTTAACAACTTTTGCATTGCATCTATGTTAATGATACATTGCATCTATGTTAATGAGGGATATGGGAGTTTAGTTTTCTTTTCTTTGAATGTCTTCATCAGAGTAATGCTAGCTTCATAAAATGTCCTCTTCTTAACTTTATGGAAGAACATGTATAGAATTGGTATTGTTTAACCTTTAAAGTAAGTAGTTGGTAGAATTCACTAATGAAGCCATCTGAACCTGGAATTTTCTTCATAGAATCATTTTCCATTATAACTTCTTTAGTTTTTAATAGATATAAAACTACTCAGGTTTCATGTCACTTCTTGTGTGAATTTTTGTGGTGTATGACTCCAAGAGAATTAGCTTAGTTCATCTAACCTTAAAATTTTATTGGCACAAAATTATTCATGATATTCCTTTATTATACCATTTAAAGCACTGGTAGCTACTGTTATCTCTTATTTCATTCCTAATATTGGAGTAACCTTCTCGCTCTCTTTTTCTTACCAGACTGACTACAGACTTAATAATTTTACTAATCTTTGTAAAATATGTGTTTTATTCCATTGATTTTTTCTTTATATTTTTCTATTTACTATTTCACTAATTCCTTCTCTAATTTTTCTTAATTTATTGCTATTAGATCATAGTTGTCCCATTTTTCACCTACCTTAGCTTGTTTTTATAATTTCATTTCTTATGCTTACTTTGGGCTAAATTTGCTCTTTTTCACTATACTTTTTTTAAGATTGAAGCTTGGATCATTGACTTGAGATTTTCTTCTTTTCTACCACAAATATTTAATGCAAAAATTTTCCCACCATGTACTGTTTGGGCTATACCTACAAATTTTAATGTTATTTTTAATTCAGTTCAAAATATTTTATAATCACAATGTGGAATCTTATTTGACCTATGTTGTATTTAGAGTACACTTTCAAATATTTGGGGAGTTTCCACATCTTTCTGTTATTAAGTTCTATTTTAAATTTTATTGTAGTTGGAAAACATACTGTGTATTATTTTATTTAAATCCATTTAAATTTATTGAGATCTGTGTTGTAGCCAAGAATATGGCCTGTCCTATTGGATGTTATATGTGCATTTGAAAAGAATATATATTCTGCTGCTGTTGTATAAAGTTTTCCATAAATATTAAATGGCAAGTCCATCATGTTGTTCAAGCTTCCTTTCTATACTGATTTCCTGTCTATTTGTTATCTTAATTAGTAAGAGGGAGAGTTGAAATCACCAACTAGAATTGTTGATTTATGTATTTCTCTTTTCAGTTCTACTAATGCTTTACTTCAAGTATTTAGAAACTCTATTTTTAGGAACACGTACAGTTAGGATTGTTACGTCTTCTTAATAAATTGACTCCTTTATCATTAAGTAATGACCTTCTTTATCCCTGGTAATATTCTTTATCATAACATCCAATTTACCTGTTACCAATATAACAACTCTAGCCTTTTACTTTGATTGTTTTAGTAGTGTTTACATGGTGTATTGCTTTCTGTTCTTTTATTTTAGCCAACATATATCATCATATTTAATCTTCAGACAAAACTATGTGCTCTTCTCATCTCCAGCTTACATGTGAGAAGACTGAGACAGAGTATTGAGCATTAGCCTGTACTGCCTCTTTCTACCCAGCTTATTTCCAAAGCTCTTGGTCTTTTTCTGATGCTACTCCTCAAATATGTCCAGCTCATAGTATTTCCAGTGCCAATATTTCTAATTTGTATCTCAATATAAGTAAAATATCCAAATAATAGATATTTTTTTCCATCACCACCATGGTACCCAGTTAGGCTATTAGCATTTTTCATCAGGAAAATAAAAATGTAGGGTGAAACCTTGGTTTCCCTGAATCGGTTCTGGAGAAAAATAAGAGTGATAAGTTTCTTTACTGCTTGTCTACAAATATCTCACTTTGTTGTTGTTGTTGTTGTTGCCTGTCAATTAATTTCTGTTTAAGTAAACTAATAATTTATTTATCAACAGGTAACAGGTTTAATTCAGGCCAAGATCTGTAGTAGAAGTTTTCTCATTTTGTTTCAGGGACTAAGCCACATCATCCCCACCAAAAGCACCATCTTGATGTCAGTTGTTGGTTATGTCTCAGAAGGGATGGACACTTTGGGCAGGGTGCCCTGAGGTAAACTCCACCAGCTCGGTGGAGCCTCCTCACCCTGCATCAGCTCCAAGGAGCTGGAGCTCCTGCCTGTCAAGGCATGCTACCTCTGCTCCTGAGAGACTGAAAATATGATAACAAGCCACAACTCTGGCGTTGGCCAAAGAGCAGGGGTTTTGGAAGCTGTTCTATGTAGAATCCTGTTCATCAAGGCAGAGAAGGGAAGAAGCAGTTACTTTGCCAATATGTCAGGCTCCTGGAACATTGTTGCTGGCTCCTCTGAATGAGTTAGCCAAAAAGTTCTGTAGGCTTTACCCTGAGCATGAAGGTTCAACAGAAGAGTTTAGAGGTCCTTAACTTCTACTCAAGGAATCATACTGCTTCTTCTCTTAAATGTGGAGAAAACCTTCACTACAAGTGTTTATTCAGTAGTCAAAATGCCAAACTCTACTAGATTTCCCAGATCTCGGCACTCCCCTCACTGTCACCGCCAGAGACTAGAGACCACTGATACATAGAAAGTGGTGGTTTAGTGCACCCTACACTAAATTGCTATTTTGACCGACTGTTTTTTCAGACTAAACTAACTTATTATCATCTTGAAGATGTATGCTTTCTAAAAATAAATATACAGGTAATTACCTTATTTTTCCCACTATAAGATGCACCTGACCATAGGGGACACACACCTACCTAGGTTTAGAGGAGGAAAACAAGAAAAAAAAAATTCTGAACTAAATGGTGTATTAAATATTTAATAAAATATAACAGAATAATATTTCAACCATGTGAAGTGAATAGCAGTCAATAGCTATTAAGAACCATCATCACTGTCATTAATTCATTAACAAATAAGGAGAGACTTTAAGGTTCAAGTACTCTCCTAGAGGTCTGGGAACCCCAAGAACTCATCATTGCTCATGTAAGAATTTACAAAGCTCAGTTGTTCACAATCACTGATATCACTTTCTTCACTATCTTCATATATGATACTATCTTTAGTTCCATCTAAGGCATTGCTAATGCCACGTTTTTTGAATGACCATACAACGGTTTCATCCTTCACTGAGTGCCATGATGTTTTCACCCATTCACAAACTTGAGTGATAGTCGGCCTCTTCATTCGTCCAGTAGGTGTCAGATCATGATTACCAGCAGCCATCCATCTGTTCCTAAACTTTAAATGGTTTGTTGATGGAAATGTTGAGAGGTTGCAACTGGCTGGTAAGACCCCCAGGAATTACAGCTAGATGAGTCTTCACTTCTTTAAAACTCTGTTTTGTAGTTTTGCTAATATGTGCTCTAAACTGGTCAAGCACTAATAAGCCTCATAACTGTTATTATCCTCAGCTGATTCATAGGTCAGCAGTTGCAGCTGGGAGTGTCAGGTGGCTCTCCGCACTCTCCCAGGTCCCGGGTCATGGGCAGAGGCAGACAGCAACTGACCAGATGCCCTGAGATTCAGCAGTAAAGTGGGACATTTAAGTGTCCCCAGGGCTTTCCTGTGGGCCCACTGCTTCCTCTTCTAACAGCTGTCACCATCACTGACAGATCAGGTAATACACATCATGGTCTGTGACACAATATTTGCTCCATAAGGTGCATAGACATTCCCCCCTCCCCACTTTTGGGGGAAAAAAGTGTATTTTATGGAATGAAAAATGGAGTAAATTATTCACGCATTTTTCTATCTAGAATTTTCATTTTTTAAAGATTTTATTTATTCATTCTTAGAGTTCAGGGAAGGGAGGGAGAGAAACAGCAACATGTGAGAGAAACTTCGACCCATTGCCTCTTGCACATTTCCCAACCAGGGACATTCTGCAACCCAGGCATGTGCCCTTACTGGGAATTGAACTGGCCACCTTTCACTTTTCAGGACAATACCCAAACAACTTAGCCACACCTGTCATGGCATAAAATTTTCATTTTTAAGAATCATAATCAGTACACCCTAGGGGATATAGTCAATAATATTGTAATTGCTATGTATGGTACCAGGTGGATAATAGAATTACCAGGGAGATCACTTCATAAATAATATAGTTGTCTGATCATTATACTGTACATCTGAAACTAATATAAAATAATAGTGAATGTCAAAAATAAATAAGTAACTCATAATAAACTTAACAAACACTTTTACATCATATGCCTGGCACTAGTTTAGGAACCTTTCTTTATTTGTTTTATGTAATAGTTTAACATCGAGTTAATGTGCTAACACTTCTTTCTATAGAGGCTATCATTTAATTTTATGAAGTGACCACATATAATAGCACTGGAAACAAATGCCGATGTCTACAGTTTTCTAAATTCCTTCATTTCAATTTCTACAACTATGACAATGTTATATTTCTATCCGTGTTCTTTCAGAACAAAGGGTAAACAATAATTCTCCTTAGAGAAGAGTGCTGAGTTGGGAGCCTAAAGACTACTGTAGACCTACAAGCCACCGAAGGTTGGATGGAGAACTTTGTGAAAGTCATTCAGGTATGCTTGGCCTGTTTCATCACCTTTGACATTAAAATAGTAGATTAGTCTTGGCTCGTGTGACTCAGTGGATTGTGTACCAACCTGCAAACCAAAGGGTTGCTGGTTCAATTCCCAGTCAGGGTATATACCTGGGTTGAGGGCCAGGTTCCCAGTTAGGAGCCTTCCAGAGACAACCACACATTGATGTTTCTCCCTCCTCTCTTTCTCCCTCCCTTCTCCTCTCTTTCACCCTCCCTTCTCCTCTCTCTAAGAATAAATACAATCTTAAAAAAAAAAAAAAAAAAAAAGTCAGGGACCTGGCTGGTGGCACAGTGGATAAGGAGCCCACTTGCAAACCCAAAAGTCGCTGGTTCAATTCCCCAGCCAGGGCACATAACCAGGTTAACAGACAGGTCTCCAGAAAGGTGTGTAGCTGGAGGCAGGTGAAAGGCAACCATACAGTGATGTCTCTCTCCCTTTCTGCCTCTCTCTCTCTTCCCCTCTCTCTAAAAATAGTAAATAAAATTTTTAAAAATTAGACTAGGTGCTCACCAGAGGCCTCTCTACTTCTAAAAGTCTAAAAATCCTTTAGAGAAAGAATGTACTTTGGAAACAACTAACCAGGTATATGGTTTTTGATGTGTTAATGATTGATAGGTTGTGACACTGAAATCAGTGAAACATGAATCAAATATTTACACATAGGTCCCATTCAGTGTATTTTCCATTATGGGAAGGTATTGGGCAATGGAAAATTTCTAAAATACTTTTACTGGAAGAGACTAATTAGGCTTAGGTTTTTTTGTGCTTTTTTTTTTTATGTTGTTGTTGTTGTTGTTACTATTATGTAAAGTTTATGTTGGAACAATAAAGATGTGTGAAACCCTCTGTTTATTCATAGAATAAAATATGTTAAAAATTATTTAACGAGTTACTCTCAGACTAAGAAGCTTATGATTTGCTTAAGAATGGAGGGTTTTTCTTTACAAGAGATGAGGATTTAGTCTAAAAGAACAAATCTATTGTTGTTAGTATTTTTAACAATTACAATTCAAAATATCAACAATATTCTCATTAATTATAGGCACTGTTCCTTGAAGTTGTCCTAAAATGGAAGTCAGAAATCAGAGCTCACATTTTTAACTCAGCCACTGACATACAAAACAGTAAAATGTCAAGCCATTTCAATTCTCTTTTTTAAAAAATGGCAAAAATGCCATTCAACCCAGTTCCCCAATTTGCATGTGGACAAGTAGGAACTGTGTCACTTCTTCTCTATGTGTTAATATGAAAACCTTTGAAAAGCACCCAGCTGCCTAAATGTTTATTGAATTTTACTATAAATTGCTTATCATGCTCTTTTAAATTTAAATTTTTTCTATTTCAATTTTCAAACTACTCATTCTTTCAGGATGAATTTCACATGTAGATTACCCATTTTAACATTTTGTCCCCTTTAGTTGTCTTAAAATAACCTTGTTGAAGCTTTAGTGATTACATACTAATGCTGGAATTTAGGGATTTGATGACCAAGTCCACATGTCCCCCATCCACGTACACACTGTGAAACAGACTTTGATCCTATCTTTTTCTGGACCTTTTCACCTCAGAATCCTGGTTTTCCAAATTTGCTTCTACATGGGAATTTCCCATCATGTCATTTTTATTATTCTTGTAGTACTGAATTTTATTTACTTTTAGTGCTATTGTCTTTCTTGAGTCTGTTGCCAAAAACATGGTATGGTTTTTTGAGTAAGGAAAATTATGAAGCCCTGGCTGGAGGCATAGTGGATAACGTGCTGGCCCGTGAACCCAAAGGCCACTGGTTCAATTCCCATCCAGGGCACATAACTAGGTTGCAAGCCAGGTCTCCAGCCAGCTCTGTAGCTGGAGGCATGTGAAAGGCAACCATACATTGATGTTGCTCTCCCTCTCTGCCTCTTTCCCTTACCCTCTCTCCAAAAACAATAAATAAAATCTTTAAAAAAGAAAAACAAAAACAAAAAGAAAGAAAATTATGCTTTCTTTCATCATTATAAGTTTTCTAATATCCAATATTTTACTTGTCCTGTATTAAAATAGCACATTGAATAATTAAATGAAAATCTACATCCTTGCATTCAAATTGACATCTCAGAATTCTTGAAATCTTACTATCATTAATTACTGGATGCCGACCATTACACTTGCCCATGCTGAGTGTTATTTCCCACTTATTTATTTCTGTTAGAAGTTCTCATCTCCTTCCCTTCTATTATTACTTAAGTGGAAACTGTCTTCCCAGAACATACCAGCCCAAGGGGGAAAAATAATCACAATGGCAATCAGGCATCAGGATTTTTCTGGCTCTGTCCAGGCATGTTCTGTGGAAAATTAAGCCTCTCAAAAAATTAAGAATGTGTTCTTCTAAATATTCTTTTGACTGCTCTCTTCCATTCTGTCTCATTAAAATGATGGTCCCCACTGTCCTTGGCCTCTAAAGCAGTAGCCAGACGACAGCCTGTACTGAGATTTCCATGGCCCCACACCAAAGTGTGCCACGCCAGCCCATTGATGAGTGCACTGAACACCGTCACGGGGGAGGGCTGAGTGTGCTCCAGGGAACCTTGACCTTCTGTAGCTGCTGGCACCACTATTGCCATTTGGCACCCTAGATATCTCTGCTCTTTTAATTTTCATTTGTTTTCTACGTCTACTCCCTCACGTTGGGATTTAGTCCTAAATCAAAGCAACTTAAATTGGCTGCCCATTCTCAAACCATTGTGAACATTCTCTTCCCACATGACAGGCTATTTCTGTCAAGTTCTTTGTTGCCAGAGTGTTTCCTACATATACATGATCTAATTTAATCTTTATGACCATTCCCAAAATAGGTGATACCACCAGTTCTACAGATAAAATAACAAAGAGATAAAGAAATTAAATTATCTCAAATCACATAGTTGACAAGTGACAGAACCTAGCACTAAATGTGGTCTCCAGACCCCAAAGACTTTAAGTATATAACATGCAGATTTCTCTACTTTCTGGTGATTTTTATGCTGAACATGCTGCTTCCTAAACAGCATGTTATGCTGCCTCGGGGAATCTTAGTGGTCCCTTGCCACTTGTTGACAAAACATACCCAGACGTAATAGAATCCTAAAGCATAGTACCGGCTCCAGCTCCAATGCTGTGTCTAAGTGTTAGGGTGTAGTCAAGGGAGATTGTCCTTCCGAGACAGAAAGATCTAGATGTGAGACACATTTTGCATGTATCGGTATAGATCCCCGAACCTCCGTTTTAATCTATACAATTGGCTAGTAAATATTTTCCAGGTTTGGAAAGGGCCTGTTAAAGCTTCTCTTCTTTCTCTTCTGCAGGCCTCAAAGTCCCCTCTTTCTCATCCAGATCTTTTCTAAAAAGTATTAAACAAGCCGTCTCTGATTCTCCCAAGCGGAGCATTATCTCGCTCCTACTCTGTCCGATTATCACCACCTTCAAACCTCTTTCAACCTCCCAATCACATTGCTCCTGAATAGCTACAAGTCTGTCTTGCCCAGTAGGCTGTAAGGTACTTGAGAATGAAGATTGTATCTTACTGAGGGTACACTCCTAGTGTCAGGAAATAGTAAGTCTCCTGGAAAACCCCATGACTAATACTTGATGTTTACAGATCTGTATCCCTCCCTAGATTTTGTTTTGTGTTTTCTAAATCTTGTTCCTTAAGCAATTTATTTCAAACATCTCACCAATATGTCTCTGACAGCAGAAAAGTGTGTCCAGAGGGTCCAGAGCCTAACTCTATGCAACTTACTTGCCATAAGTTCAAATTTTGACATCTAATCATCAACTTATTTCAAATTTGCTCCTGTCCACCCCATAAAACAATGTGTCCAAGATCATGATACATAAAATCACCTAGAATGAGATACTTATTTTAGTAAATATGAGTTTATTTTCAGATGTGTCTTAGGAGAAAATATGACCAGCTAACAAAGTCATTGATTTCGTAGATTTTTTTCACAAATCAGAATTTTATGGGTGATGAGAGATAGGTAAAATGTGTGAAGATGGTCAAAAGGTACACACTTCCAGTTATAAGATAAATAACTACGGCATGGTGACTATAGTTAGCAATACTGTGTAGTATATCTTAAAATAGCTAACAGAGTAGATTTCAAAAGGTCTCATTATAGGAAAGCATGTAACTATGAGGAGGGGGAACTAAAAGGTGGAATTTATGTATTAAAAATGTATGTGTATTCTTATATGATTAAGTTTTAGTCACCTTCATAGTACTCTTCATTTGATGCAATACACCTATTGAGATGTTTCCTCACTATTCAAAAAGTTATTGAACTCATCAATTTTGACACCTTGTAAACGCTTCTGCCTTTTTTGTTTGTTTGTTTGTTTCATCTCTTCCACATCAGCAAAATGTTTCCCTTTGAGGCTTTCTTTATCTGGGGAAAAAGTAAGTTTTCCAAGGTGAGATTGGATGAATGGGAAGGGTGGGACAGGGGGTTCATGCCATTTTTGGTCAAAAACTGCTGAACACTCAATGCAGTGTGGGCAGGTGTACTCATAAATCACCCATTGTGACATGGGCAAATGCATTGAAAAAGTCTTCAGAAAAATTCACTGAAGCCAAACACAACCCCTCACAACAATACCAGCTAGTGCATTGATACAGATGGGTTCCTAGAACATTGATCCAGTGGGAGAAGCTGATTCTACAAGGGGTTAGCCTTCTAGAAGATAATTCAATTTTGAGGGGCTGCCCCTCAAATATGTGGTGATGGAGGGTGTTAATTAAACATATTATGCTAATCATTTTGCAATATATACATATAAATTATTATGTTTTACACTTATATCTAATATAATATATCAATGATATACTTTAAAAATTATAAAGAGAATACTTGAATAGCTAGATGTTTGGAAAATAATACTATATTCATTCATTTTGAGAAGAGAGATAAGTAGAATGGCGGTAAAAGCACAGATGAAACCCAAAGACATGAATTTAAATCTTGGCTTCCCCACTACTAGTCATGTAATGTTGACAAAGCTATTAACTTCTTTGTGCCTCTGCTTCCCCATCATCCAGATGGAGATAATAATTGTACCTACCTCATAGAGGCTTTGTGAGGATTAAATTAATTAATACACGTTAAGGATTTAGAACAGTGCCTGACACATATTAAACAACTAAGTAAGTGCATGTTAATATTATTATTGTTATTATCACTTAAAATAATGTTTCATATTATTCATGGTAGAATGAGGTTCCACTAAGGCATGTTAAGGCATGTCATTCCATCTCCGTCACCCTTGGACATTGTTATATCCAACTAGAAATGCTCATAATACTCCTGCCTGAAAATCAAGTTGTATTAGAGTCTTGTAAATATTTATGATTTTCAACAGCTCCTCTTTACCACATATAAACTAATACTTTATTTGTTTACTCTTAAGGTTTTACAATCTTGCAAGGGCGTATACGTTCCATGTGACTGCTGACTCTCTGTAAGAAGTCCAGCATATTTATGAGGCATGGTGTTATTTGGAAAACCACATTGCTGGAGTAAAGCAGGTTGTGCTTTGTATGTAATCCCCAATCTAGGCTTTGATGTAGACTTTTGTCAGTAGCTCAGTGTGGGAAATGAAATACAAATGAGTTGAAAACACGACCTTTATAGTGTGCTTTGTAGAAGTGTTTTGAATATATTATTTTATTTGATACTCAAACAAATCTGAGAAAAATTAGTACATTCATTTTGCAGGTGATAAAACTCTGTTCCAGGAAAATTAAGTAACTGACCAACAAACCCTGGGCCAAAAATGGATAGTTCCAAATTTTCAATCAGAATGTGGCTTAATACTTATCTTTTAGAGATAAACACTGAAACATGAATAAAATGATGATTTCAGCTTTCTTCAAAATAATCTATTGGGGAAAGGATCATAAATTGTAAGAAATTGACCAGGAGTTACCAATATTGAAGTTAGATAATGGGTGTTTGGGATTCATCATCTTATTTTATCTAATTTTGTATAGTTTTGTACACTTTTTAAATTTTTTCATACCTAAAAAAAATGGAACCAAAATACTTACACAAGGTTTTTCTTTCAACTGTTACTTTGGACCAAATGTTCAGAGTGTTAATCCTGGCTAGCTCTTTATCTGCTGTTTGTCACGGAGCAGGTCTGGTGCCATTTCCTCATCTGTAAAACGGAACAATAATACCTGCCTCCTAGGGAAGCTGCGAGAATTAGATGAGCTGTGTGTAACAGTTGTTTCCAGATATTGCAGATAGCATTATTCAATTCCCAGGTGTTTGGTTTTTCAGTACCAGGCTTAATATCAACAAAATATTGATAAACTTACTCATTCCTTCAATGAATAAGCACCTAACTAACATGCAGTGCATGTGCTAAGTACTGGCAATAGAGAGGTAAAGAAAATAAGCAATGTGCCTAGCTTACATAGCTTGTATTCTAGTCGGAGAAAAAGAAAAAAGATGTGTGTATGGGCGGGTGTGTGTAACATGTTAAATGCCAATGGAGGAAAGTATAGCTGAATAAAAGGAATAAGGAGTGACTGGAAGGAATGACTATTTGATAAGGGATGATCAGAGAAGTAGCCAATGGTATGCCAGACCCTGCTCCTGTCAGCTCACGGAAACCAAAATGTCCCAAGAATTTTGTAATCCATTTGTAGAACACAGTTATCACTAACAATCAAATTATATCAACTTAAATAAATCATATAAAAACAAAGGCAATAAAAATTTAAAATTTTTAAACCTCATCACTTCCTAACTATTTTATTACATTTTACTATTATCCATGCTCTTGCGGCTGCTGTACCTGTTGGTAGAAATGCTATACCATGCCATGTATCACCTCCCGCTGCACATCTTCTCCCAACTCCACCCTGAGTGACATCATTTTAGGAGCTTCAAATCTGCCATGGTGGGAATATTTACACCAGGAAATTTGACAAAAGTAACAAGTCAGGATTTGATTTATTGCTTGTTGATAGCCATCCTAAACTTCAGGATATGATGAATAAAAGGTCAACAATGCAGATAATACTTAAAATTGTATTATAATATAAACACTAGCGTACATATTATTTTCAGAGAACTAGTTGTTTAACATTTACCTGCATTCCATAGAGTAAACCCCTCTATTAAAGTAATAGTTGATTAATTAAGTGATAAGGAGACTTGGAGATGAGAAGGAGCCTTGCAGACACCCTGTAGAAGAGTGTTTCAGGCAGAAAAAGCAGCAAGTTTAGGCCAGTGTGGCTGAAACCAAGTGAGAAATGTTTAAGGTCAGGGAGCAAAGGTCTGCAGCACCTGATAGATCACTGCAAGGACTTCCTTTTAATCTGGGAGAGATGGAAAACCTCTACAGGGTTTTGAGCAAAGAGGTAAACCAATCTGATCTGACTTTAATTTTAATACAATGCCCTGGCTCTTGTGGAGAAGAGATTACCAGAGGGAAACACAGAAGCAGAAAGACCATTTAGGAGGTAATAACCCAGTGGAGGGAGAGGAGGGCTTTCACTTTGGTGGTAAGGGAGATGTTAAAAGTAATCAGTCTTTAGCTATATTTTGTTAGAAGAGCTGATAGGGCTTGCTGAAAGGTTGAAAATTGGAGGGGAAAGGGAGTCAAGGATGATTCTAAGGTTTTGGGCTTAGGAAGAATAAAATTGGTGTTTACCAAGATAGAGAAGATCAAGATGCGAAGAACTCAGAGTTTGGCTTGGCTTTGGACATCCTAAGTATGAGATGTCTATTAAATATTCAAATGAAGATATTTAACAGACACTTGGATATCTATGTGAGGAGTTCAAGCAGAAAGGTTAGGCTAACTGCATATAGAGCTACTGTTTAAAGCCATGAGTCTGACTGAGATCATGCAGAGAGTGAGTTTATATAAAGTTAAGGTCTGATGGTTGAGACTTGCAGCACTTCAGCTTTAAACGGCATAGGAAATGAAAAGGGACCAGCATAGGAGAGTAGGGTGGGTTTGAAAAAGAGGGAAAGAACCTGAAATTATAAAAAATTCACTTCCTTTTTTTTTTCTTTTAGAGAGAGAGGGGAGAAGGGAGAGGGAAAGAGAGGAAGAGAAAGATCCATCAGTTGCCTCTCGTCCATGCCCTGACTGAGGATGGAACCTACAACCTCAGAATATGCCCTGATTGAATATGTCCCTGGTGAATGGGACAATGCTCTCACCAACAAAGCCACACTAGCCGGTGATCTTCCTCTTCTTATAAGGACAGCAGTACTACTGGGTTAGCACCCCACACTAATGACCTCATTTTAACCTTAATTACCTTTTTAAAGGTTTTATCTCCAAATACACTCGTGTTGCAGGTTAGGGACTTAACACATGAATTCGGGTGGGGCAGGGAGAAGGGGAGGCAAAATTCAGTCCATAACAACCAGTGACACTGTTTTTATTAACAAAATTCTTTAAAAATATCCAATTAGGACTGTATACTATAAATGTGATATTAATCCTCTTTCAGTCAGTGTTATTATAGGGTGTTTAGTGTGTCTTTGTATTACTTTTAATGATTGTATTAAATGTGCATGTAAGAAAGTATCCAAAGGAATATTCCTGAGCAAAGCAGAGCAGCTAGGAACTCAGTCTGCTTCAGTATGTGGTCTTCAGAGTGCAAATGTTCCCTCTAAGAAGTAAAGGCTATTGTTATTCTTTGATTGCATCTTTAAGCTTTGATGTTAAGAGAGGTAATCAGGCAGGAAAAATTTCACATAATCCTTACTAAAAGCCACTTTAGATGTTGGCAGACAAGGCCATAAGCATCTCTATTAGAAATAAAAGTAAGGATCAAAAGCCTAGAAAAAAATGTGGACCAGAACCACCAATACTTAAGATCGGATAGTCACAAACTGTATTAAGAAAATTACCTGTTGAAAACATGACTCTTTTATATTCTCTAGGGGATGTATAAATATATTTTTTTATTTTAACCTAAGAGGATAAATGTGTAAAGATTCTAGAGACTGTGGCTGGTTTATGAGGGTGTTCCTTTCCCCATCTGTTCCTTGCTCTGATAATCTTAAAAATGAAATAGGGCTTTTTTGTTATGCTTTGTTTTATTTTGTTCTGTTTGGGGGAGTAGAAATATCACTGTAGACTATGTCCACTTTGAGGTCATGCTTAGTAGGAGCATCCTGAGAGATAACTAAATATTAGCACTCCAGATAGAAATAAGTTCTATGAAGAGAGAATTCTATCTATAAGGGGTGTGGTTTCCTGATGTTATTGACTCTGAATACTAAAACCTTGAACATTGTTCAAACTCAGCCCTTCCAATCTAGATAGCAATGTTATAACAGGAATGGATCTTTACGCAGGAATTTGTTGAAAATAACACAACAGTTAACTGAGGACTACTAAACCAACATAATAAGGATTTATATTCATTGTACTAACTAGCCTGTGTTCCACATATTAACTAGTTCTGTGAAATGCTGTATCAATAATTTGAGAAAATATTGCAGACTTCACATATAACTTATTTTAGCTAACATTTTATTTTATTCTTATTTTTTAAAGACTTCATTATTTTCAGAAAGAAGGGTAGGGAGGGAGGAAGAAAGAAAGAGAAGCATCAATATACGGTTGCCTTTCAGCTGCCTCCAACTACAGACCTGGCTGGAGACCTGGCTTGCAACCTGGTTATGTACCCTGACTGGGGAATTGAACCAGTGACCTTTGGGTTTGCAGGCTGGTGCCTTATCCACTGAGCCACCAGCCAGGGCTTAGCTAACATTCAGATAACCAAAGCATATTTCTCAGATATAGTTGGTCTTCATTCATAGTTCCTAGTTCCCAGCTCCCAAACCACTTATAATTTTTTTTTTAATTTTATTGTTGTTGTATTACATCCATCCCCTTTTTGCTCCCCTCTGTCCCCCTCCCCACCCACCCATTCCCCCCAAAGTCAATCCCACCTGTTGTCCATGTCCATGGTTCCTTTATACTAGGTTCTTGTCTAAGCTGCTCCCCTTTCTTGCCTCTGCCTC
>PVIW01016507.1:0-16418 GCA_004026585.1 Noctilio leporinus | reverse complement strand
TGTCTTTCTTAAAGTCTTCCAAGATTTTCCTTATATATTTCAGAGATCCTATGTTGGGTGTGTATATGTTTATCAGAGTTATTTCTTCATGATGGATTGTTCCCTTAAGTATTATGAAATGTCCATCTTTGTCCCTTTTTATGTCCTTCATTGTAAAATCTATTTTATCTGATATCAGTATGGCTACTCCAGCTTTTTTTTTCATGTCCATTTGCTTGATATATAATTTTCCATCCCTTCACTCTCAATCTGTGTCGATCTTTTGTTCTGAGGTGGGTCTCTTGAAGACAGCATATATGTGGATAATGTTTTCTTATTCGGCTACCTTATGTCTTTTGATTGGTACATTTAATGCATTTACAGTTAAGGTTATTATTGATTGATACTTATACGTTGCCATTTTCTCACTTTGTCCCTATATTCCTCTTTGACTTTCTCTGTTTCATCATTTTATTTATTTATTAATTTTTATAGCAGACCCTTTAGCATTTCTTGCAATGCTGGTTTGATAGAGATGTATTCTTTTAGTCTTCTTTTGTCTGGGAAACTCTTTATTTCTCCTTCCATCTTCCATCTCTACCTTGCTGGGTAGAGAATTCTTGGTTGCAGGCCTTTGTTGACCATGACTTGAAATACTTTTTGCCATTCCCTTCTGGCTTGAATTGTTTCTGTTGAATAATCATTTGATAGCCTTATTGGAGCCCCCTTATATGTTATTTTTCATTTCTCTCTTGATGCTTTTAGGATTCTTTCTTTGTCTTTCACATATGCCATTTTAATTACAACGTTCCTTGGAGTTGGTCTGTTTGGATTGATCTTCATTGGGACCCTCTGTGCTTCCCGAACTTGAGTAGTGTTTTCCCTCATCATGTTAGTGAAATTTTCTATCATATAGTTTTTTGAATTGGTTTTCCATTCCTTGTTTCTCTTCTCCTTCTGGTATCCCTATGATATGGATGTTATTATGTTTCATGTTATCCTGTAGCTCTCTTAAACCCCCTTCAATCTTGTTCAGCCATTTTTCATTCTCTTGTATAGTCTTGGAGTATTTGTCTACATTGTCCTCCAACTCGCTGATCCAATCCTTTGCTTCTTCTAGCCTGCTGTTGATTCCTTGTACTATATTCTTCAATTCAGAAATTGTATTCTTCATTTCCTCCTGGCTCTTACTGATAGTTTCTAAGTCCTTTTTGATGCTTGTGTAGCTTTTGGTAAGTTCCTTGGAGTTGTTCATAGTTTTCTTTGAGCTGGCTGAGCTTCTTAATCATCTCTATCATCATTCTTTTGAATTCCTTATCTGATATTTCAGGTGCCTCTGTTTCATTTGTTGATCTTTCTGGTGATTCTTCCTTTCCTTTTGGTGATGGACTGATTCTTTTTTTCCCCATTTTGATTGTCCATTCTTGCTTGTCCCCCCCCCCCTTGGATTAATCTGCTTTGCTTCCTTGCCTTTGTTGAGCACCCTTCTGTGTTAGGAGATTTGTGGAGTTCAGTGTTGCAGTCTCCTAGATTTTCTCCACTTGTTGCTCTTGGGGTGGCCTTTATGTCATTAACTTGGGCTCTCTGGTTGTATTCTAGATTGGTTTTGTATGTTGCTCCTTTCCTTCCAGTTGGTTGATTGGGAGACACTTTTATCTTTTCTTGTATACTTTTTTTGAGCTGCTTGTGAGGGACTAATAGTATATGTAGCTATAGGTGTAACTCAAGTGCTTGAGATTAGCAGCAATCCATTTCCTGAGTCTGCCTCTTTTTCTTGGTCAGGTCTCTGCAGTCTACAGTCTAGTTGTGTGGTCTTGGAGTGGCCGGGTCTATGATTGTCACAGTAAGGGCTGATTCTGAGTGTCAGCCCCCAGGTAGGCTGGGCCTCCAGTAGCCTAGCTGAGTTTCAGTGCTGCTGGTGTTCTGGGGCCCTCACTTCTCTGTTTCTGCTTGAAGTCATCAGGGTGGTTCTGTGATGTCTATGGCTGATCCTCCTCCTCCAGCTTCTGGAGGAGGTTCCTGCCTGTGATGGGCACCTGGCTCTCCTACAGGGTTGCCTGCAACCTCGCTGGCTCCTGTGATGACTGGCCCTGCCCCTGCAGCTCCCTGAAGAGGCAGCCCTCATCCGCCAACAGTGCCCAACTCTCACAGGTGAGAGCCATTGCTCCAGGCAGTCCAGCTCTCAAAGAGTCCTTCACGCCACCTCTCTAATGCCTGCTCGGCTCCCAGGATCTTCAGCAGCACAGCCTTTGTTGCCTGCAAGGGGCGGGTCAGTTGCCCCAGCTACAAGTTCCTGTCTCGCAGTTTGGAGTTTCAGTGGGAGTCTGGGGGCCTGGTGTGTGTGCGAGGTGCTGGGCCTACCCCCTCGCAGGGTCTCCAAGCCCCCCTTTCCCTGGTGGCACAGCAGCACCATTTTCAGCCCTCTTGCCTTTCCAGCCAGTTGTACTTCCTGGCTCCCCCACTCCTGCCCCCGGCAGGTCTCTTCTCCTCCACCTCTGGCCCAGTGAGGACCTTCCTGTCTCTCAGTCTCTGGAGTGAGGCTCTCACACAGTCCCCCCCCTGCAGGAGTTCAATTCCTCATTCCCTCCAGCATTTTCCCTCACTACCCACACTTCACTGCTCAGATTTCTAGTCTCCAGGAAGCCTGGAGCTGGCTTCAGTTAAAGACACCCCTCTGGGTAGAGCCCCCACTGCCCAAAGCTGACCTTGACCCGCTGTCTGGTTTGGAACTGTCTCACCTGCTCTCCTATAGGTCTCTGCTGCCTCTGGACTGTGCTCCCCTGAGTCCAGATGCTTACCGCTCCAATTCTTAAGAACCTGCAGACATCTTGTTCTCCCTATCCTGTCCTCCAGCTGCTCTGTTACTCGAGAACACCATCAAGCACTGCTCTCTACTCTGTTGCCATCTTTTCTCCATTTCAAGATTCTTAATCACATCTGCAAATTTCCTTTTGCTATGTATGGTATTTCCAATATTCATGGATCCCAGGGATTAGGGTGTAGATGTATTTAGGGGATAATTTTTAAATCAACCATGTGTTTTAACTCATACACAGTGGTATAAAATTTAAGTGCCTAAGTCCTGCCCTACAACATACTCAGAGACTCCAGAGCAACAGTAATTTTAATATTTTTCAGCAACTAATACAGGCCTAGCAAAGCTCTATGCTGGAGACAAAAATTTATATAAATTCTGATCCTGGTTTTAAAGAACTTTTAGTCTAGTGTGTTCTTTTTCTAATTTTTTGACAATGATCCATTATATGAAGAACACTTTACAATGTAATTCACATACTCATCCTGTATATTTGTGTGTTTGAAATAAAATTTCATATAATAATTCTCAGCTGAATAAGAATGTAGTATTTTCTATTTTAACCTCTTTATTTAAATAAAAATGTATTCATCACAACCCTATGATGTGTTTTTATTGATCAAATAAACAGGTAAATAAATGTATGAAATGTCTACTGATTTTATAGGTAAAATAGACAGATACATGTAAAATAGCATAATAAAGTACTCACTCAGTCATGTTATTTAAAGTAAATCTTATAGGCACATTAACATTTGCAGTCACATCCCTGAGTAGATTAGATCAAGCAATAGAGGCAAAGCCTAAAAGTGAAAGGGGACTTCAGTTGTTAAAACTATCAGCTTTAGCTATAGTTGATAGGCTTAAGTAATGAATGCACATGGGAAGCTCTTATTCCAAGAACTAGAATACATGACCTAAATGGCTCTAGAAGGTCAACCAGCAACTCAACCTCTGTGCCCCAGGGGGTTTGCAAGCAATCAGAATGGTATCTGAGCTAATGTGTTCCAGGTATGATGGAAAGAAGTATCAGAAAAATTGCTATGAGACTAAAACTCTTATCTGATTAACCTATATTTAATATCCCTTACCTTTTTTTTTTTTTTTCTCTCCTCCTTATAAAAAGATTGGCTTGAGATAAGATGTTAAGCTGGTTTTCAGGGTACATAACCCACCCTCAAATCACTGATGTAGGAATAATGGGTCACTAAAGATTGAATTCTTATCTCTACTTACTGGTTCTGGTCATGACAGACAGCATGAACACCTACTTTTCTGGTTTCAAACCTTTTACCCAAAGTGGCATATTCAGGAAACTTCAATCATAAGAGTTCAAAATGGCTGTAAAATTACATATACTTTGAAGCCTATCAGGAATGAGGCAGATAAATAAACAAATTAAATAACCATGGGCCTATTTGAAGGCCTTCCATTTATTCAACCTCTAATTACTCTGAGGTACAGTTAAATCTAGGCTAGGAATAAAGTGATGAATAAAATTTTCTCTCAAACTTATATTCTATCATTTGACTTGTCCTTTAAACAATGATAAGAAATTCAAACCATCATATAGACAAAGATTATGTCACTGAAAAATCTTATACAGAAGAAAATCATGATGACATTTGTGTTTTAAAAAGATAATATTTGAGAATGGATTTAGTTTGTGCACATAAAATCTTCATGTCTAGTGAGAAACAGAACTAGGCTATATCAGTGGCATGGTATCTTAGAGTGGATAGACTTTTGAGATGTTAGTGAGATAGAATTTGTAGGGTATAGAGATTGATTATGAGAGCTGTGGAAAAGGAGAAATGGGAAATAATGTCTGTATTTTTAATTTTATTGATTGATGGAAGGAAGTACCCGTCATTCCATGAAGAAGGACATATATATTAAAAGCAATTTTAGCATAATGGATATTGATTTGGTAATAAAAATCAACTGCATATACACAGGAAATTGAAGAATAGAAATCTGCATCACAGGAGAGCAGTTGGGACTCATCGTGCATTGTTAGATAATAGGTGGCATCTTAGCCCATGAATTTAGCATAAATCCCCCAGAAAAATGCATATTGAGAAAGGAGAGAAGAAAGGTATAATTGGTACTATTGAAAGGGTAAGCAGAATGGGACTAACCAGAGATTATACACTATATTATACATAATATATAATATAATTGTGAGACTAAAATGTTTTTTTGAGCTTACATAAAGTGTTTGAAAGGGAATCCAAGAGGTTATATAAAATAAGAAGTAAAGACTGTCAAACCAATTTGGTTATCAGGATATCTAGTTGAAGTGATGTTTTAGAATGGTGAGGATGGCAGATAACTACAGTGGACTCAAGAGTGAGAGTAAAGGGTGTTAAGATGGAAGCTGTAGCCCACAGTTTGCATAAGCTTGCTTTTGAAGGAGAGATAAGAACAAATTGCTATAAAGGGAGCATGGTCTAGAAGGTTTTCATTTTTAAGAGGGAAACAACTCAAGTATTTTTTGTTTTGGGAAGAAAAATGTGGGAATCAGTTTAGTAACTCTTAATGAAAAGGATAAGATAAATAAGTGCAATGAGAGAGAAGACAAAACACTTTCAAAAAGGGCCCTTGTGTTATATAGCATATGCTGCTCATATATGAAAGACAAAATGTCTTAAATGACTCTTAAAATTTTAAAGCATATTCATAGCATAACGTCAAAGTTTTCTGCATAAATTTTTGATTCTCTTCTTCTTTTCGGGGTAAAACCAGCAAGGGCAATTAACATAAGCAGGCTAGTGGTACTCCAACTTGGCAAAGTAATTAACACAGCAGGAAAGTGCATTCTGGGACAGGCAGTTCCTAGAATAGTGGGTGGAATCCTAATGTGAGACAGAAGAAGAGTAAGCAAGTTAATAATTCCAGACTGTACACAGCTCTCACATGATTCAAATCCCAAAACTGTTTTTAAAAGGCCAACAACCTGAAGAGAAATGTTTACCTGTTCTTCAGTTTCAGCGGTGGCCTGGCTTTCATTATTATTGTTGTTTTGTCTGATTGTAGTGTTTATAAAGACTTTCTAGAATAGTTTAAAAAGCAAGTTTAATTGCTAGCCTTGCATAACTTTCCAAGTTACTATTTAAGTAATAATGATCTTCAAACTGGATATTTTCTTGGCATTAATGACCAGTGGAAAGTGTTGGTGGTCTCAGGTGAAGCTATAGGCCTTTAATCAAGTCTGCAGTTAATGGCTAGAAAAGTCCTCACTGGAAGGTCATTAGTATGATTATAAATCATAACAATATAAAGAAAAAGGCAAAGTGTTCAAAGCTGAACATCAAGTTGCCATGGATACTGTACTTTCCTAGATACAGCAAACTAGACTACTAACAAAAGGAAGACAATTCTCAATTCTTATTATTCCTTTTAGGGCTCTAATTGCTGTTTGGATGCAAACATTTGGTCCACAGAATTTGAAACAACTAACATTCCACCATATAATGGTAAAAATATCTTTGGACTGTAAGGAGCTTAGGGAGATGATTTCATTCTAATTTCTACCATTACAATTATGACAGGCTGAACTTCTTTATATTTTCATGTTTATAGTTATGCAAAGAAGAAATGTATCAATGTCTTAAGTAGGGATTGATGCAATTGTTGTGGAGCCTGAGGCTCATAGAATTTTGTTATTTTTTTTTAATCCAAATTACTAGTATGAAATACCAGTTTTATCAGTGCTCCTGACACAGGGGAAAGTATATCAGACAAGTATTTTATTAATTGCAATTAAAATGTCTTATTCTTGCAAAACTTACAAAATCATATTACTATAGAACATAAGATTACAGTACAGGGTCCTTCCCCTCGCTTCCTCCTTATGCAAGATATAGGGTCTTTTCAATCTAAATCTTGATTTGCTTCATAGTAAATTCTTCCCTGATCGCCTGTCAAGAATCCTACAAGTTTATAGAAAAAAAAAGAAAAGAAAAAGCCAATCATCTAGTGCAACATGCATTGTAGGTGAGGAAATTCAAAATGTCCAAGTCAGAAAGTTTACACTAACCAAGTTCCCTAATTCAGTTTTTTCTGCACCCAGGTTCTTTAAGTTTATTAGCTTTACATGAGGGAGACTGGCCATAACATAATGATATTCTTTGATAATTTTTGATGGAACAGTGAAGCAGGTCCAAAGGGAATACTTATATATTGTATGAAACTTCTTGAGAGCATGAAGCATTCTGGAGAAAAGAGGTCTACTAACTGTTACTTTTAGAAACAGATTGTGTGATGGAAACCACTAGCTGCTAAACTAAATCCTTTCTCCCCATCTTTCATAGTAAATGAACTGTGGCCAGAACATCTCCACCTGAGTAGACCTGTGTGTTTCAGGCCCCTTTGGCAGTTAGGTATTGTTTTCATTGTTCAGGTCAATGGCAAAGAAGAAATATAAAATTTCTTTTATTTAATTTTTAATTCATTTTTTAGAATATGTCTATTTTATTTTATTTTTTTATTGTTTACACTGTTACAGTGCTTCCTCCTTTTTCTCCCTTTCCCCACCTCCACCCAGCCTCTCACTCCCTGTCCCCAAGCTGATTTCCACATTGTTTTAGTTTCTATGAATTGTGCATAAGTGTATAAATACACTTTAGAATTTCTCTTTTAATTTCAATGAATTGGGACAAGCTGGTGTAACCTCTTGATTTAAAGGAGAAGAGTTGGAACTTCTCATACTAAATATTTAAAGACTAGTTCTTATTTAAAACTGTTAATCAATAGATCTTTTCATTGGCCATTTCAAAACATAATAATAAATGAAATCTTAAGAGTATGTGAATAATATATCAGAGATTATCAATTGTAAAGACGTGAGTGTCCAATAAAAGCCAACCAGTGATATCACAAGTAGTTTATTAAATCTTTTTTATTAACTTCCTGAAGATTTGGGTTTTAAATTTTAGATTAACATATTAGTTCTACTATAATTTATTAATGAAAGATCTGAAAATATTTCCAAACAACATTAATAAAAATAAATGACATATAGGTATATACTATTATCAGTTTACACTGTAAATTAAAATGATTCTGAGGGTAATAGTGAAATTATCACATACATGCACCTATCTTTTATGCCTGATATACACACACAAACATACACACATATATACCGGTATGATGTATTGATTTTCACTTCTTGATCAAAATTGAAACTGTTTGAACAGCATTTCTTGTTTGAATGAATAAATTTTAAAATTGACCTCGAGAGAGGAAAGTCAATAGCTGCATAATATACATCCAACTACAGAAGTCAAGTATTCAGACTTCTTTCTGTCTGTCAGCTGCATGTCGGCAGACTAGCATGGATGCCCATGAGACTGGCAGTTCTGAAGGGCTTGTCTAAAAGGAAGTGGGTTATATGAACTTATAAAAATCTCACGAGAAAGAAAACAAGAATTAAAGGGTCAAAGCTGACTCTCAGATGCCTGAGTACATCTCTTAAGGACTACAGAAACAAAATTGCAATATCCCAGGGAGGAATTTCACAAATGTCAAATTTCTACTTTCTTTTACATCCTAATTCTTGTATTTTTGAAACTGGACCATTTCTGAATGTGACTCTTTTCTAAAACCAGATTTTTTAGAAAAATTATTCCCTTGTACCTTCTAAATTTTACATTCCAATCTAATTTAGTATCATTCCACTAACTCTTTCAGGTAGGAGGTAATAACAACTGAACTCAGATCAAAAAGAATATTTTCATCCACAAATTCATCAGACTTAAAAGTCAAGCCTTGTACAAAATAGTTCCTTTGAACATGATGTTCTTTACTTATTTTGGATTAGTGTAAAAACTAGAAGTGGCTCCTGGTGATATAAAATAGTTACTTTTGATCACTGTTGCTTAAATTGCAATGACATTTTTAAAAATTCTAACTCCAAGGACACTAACCTTCAACTGCTGTGTTGTGTCTGTGAAAGCACAATGTAGTACATCATAAAAGTAAGCACATAAGGGCTAGTTATGCAGAGAAAAATACAACTGCCTTGATACCCTAAGGATCTGGGTTTAGAACCAGCTGAGCTTATTCCTTCAAGGAGTCTAAGGTCAGTTAAGGTCTGTTTTCTACACATTGAAAACCAGGTCACTATTTAGCATAACTGACAAGTTACTTCTCCAAGGGATTGTGCACTAAAATAGAGTTTTCTCTGCATTAAAAAAAAAAAAAAAACAATATCAAAACACCTACACAATTCTGACAGTTTTGTGTGCTGACCATATAATAAAGTCTTTTAATTTTACTTCAAGTTTGATTTGTCTTCTTAAACTCTTACACAACACTCAAAACAATTTTAAAAATACTTGGCATGTTTCTGGTATTGTATCTGATGGTTTATGAACACTCTCAGACACTTGGACACTTTGTCTTTTGGTAAAACATGATATCAAATCAGAAAACTATTTTTTGTTTTGTGGAGTCATTTACCAACACTTGGTAAAAAAAAAAAAATTATATATGTGTATGATTTGTCTGATGCCAAAAGCAAACTGAGTTTTAAAAGTCATAATAATATATCTTCAAAACAGTATGTTATGATATAAAATAAATACTCCAACTAGGGAAATCTAGATGATTAATTTTTGGAATATATTTTTCTAAGTATAATTTCTATACTGGGGTTTTGGGGGAAGATGCCCTAAAATGGTATTCTGTACGTGCTAAAATAATTGGCTTTGAGGAGTTTTTTTAATGGCAATATTTATTGATAATATTTCATCATTTGTTTCGTGCCCTTAGAAAAGTTTTTAATTATTATTTCCACAAATCCTTTCTTTAAAGCCTTCCCTTACCACTCACCATTTATTCTTCATTATCACCTCAACTCATCCTTATGCTGTAGGGTGCTGTTTCTGTGCATTGCAGTGGGCTTCTTAGTGTCCCTAGTCTCAAACCCTAGAAGCCAATAGCATTTCCTACTCCACCCCACTGTAACCAAAGGTCTCTTGATACTAGTAATGTTCCCAGGAAAAAAATTGCTATTACCTGAGGACCACCAGCAATGCATACATATACTGTTCTTTGTGTTGAGAATAACTTTTCCTTGGCCATGCCCATCTGCATGTTCATAAATTGTGGAATCACTACCCTTGAACCCTAAGTTGTATCACCTAGAAGGCGGTAAGTTCTTTTTATTTTTAATTCTCTTTGCATTAGAGTAGTTTCCTATATCAAAATTTCTGGCACAATACAGTAGACTTCCTCTGCTTTTAATAGTATCTTACTCTTTTATTTCTTATGCTAATTGAATGAAAAAATAAAAATAAGTATGTTTCATTTTACATGATATATCTCTACATTCTACAAAAATCCAATGTATATAATAAATATTTAGTAAATGCTTATAGAAAAAATGATGAGCTATATAACTAAATGAATAAATGGGCATAGGAAGTTTATAATAAGACAACTCATAAATATATTTTGACTTTTCTGTTGAACAATTTCCAGTTGGCTAGAAAGAAATATTTCTTAAAATTAATTTTCCTAATTATACACTAAAAAAGATTTGACATTATGTAGGCAGATACTGGGCAGAGTTGAGAGTAGAGGTATAAAAGTTACTGATTTTTTTTTCTAAATGCAAAAGGAACCCTAGACATCAAATGTTTATGGGTATTAAGAGATGAAATTATCTCTTAAACAAAACGCATGAGCCCATAGTTCCTTTATTCTTCAAAGCTGAGGTGTAATTAATTATATATTTGTTAGTGATGATGAAATGCAAACTTTTGAACAGAAATGTTTTCTTAATTGCTTTTGTATATACATATTGATGAACTATTTTAGAGTACTTTTCCCTTCAATTTGATACTGGTTTAAAAATTAAAACCATTACTTAGTACTAACATGATTACATTAGCTTTGATGAACCAATAGAAATGCCTTCCCTCTATTGATGTAATTACTACCTTCCTTTTCTTATACTCTCTGTCTTTGTATTCTAATTGGAACACTAGAACACTAGAAAAAAATAGCTGTTATTTTTTTGTGAGTTCAGCTCTCTTTTTTTACTTTAATTTTTATTATTGTTGTATTACACTTATCCCATTTTTGCCTCCACTGCTCTACTCTGCCCTACCCTCCCAATCACCCCTGCAACAGTCAATCTCCTACATATCGTCCCTGTCCATGCATCATCCATATTAGTCCCTTGATTAAACTGTTCCCCTGCTTTGCCTCTTTATTTCCCTTCCTCCTCTCCTCTGCAAATGGAAGGTGTTTCTTGCTTCCATGTCTCTAGTTCTGTTTTGCTTGTTGAGCAGAAACTTGTCAGTTTGATACAGTCCCATTTGTTTATTTGTTCCTTTATTTCATTTGCCCTTAGAGAAGTATCAGTGCAAATATTTCTGTGTCAGGTATCTGAATTTTTACTTCTTATGTTTTCCTGTAGGACATTTATGGTGACACCGCTTATGTTTAAGTCCTTTAACCATCTTGAGTTTATTCTGGTGTATGGTGTAAGTTGGTGGTTAAGTTTCATTTTTCTGCATGTCCAGTTATCCCTACACCACCTGTTGAAGAGGCTATTTTCACTCCATTTTATGTACTTCCCCCTTTGTCAAATATTAATTGATCATAGACTCCAGGGTTTATTTCTGGGCTCTCGTTTCTGTATCATTGATCTGTGTCTATTCATATGCCAGTACCAGACTATTTTGATTACACTGGTCTTGCAGTATACTTTGATATCCAGTATTTTGATTCCTTCTACTTTGTTCTTTTTTCTCAAGATAGTTGTGGCTATTTGGGATAGTTTTTGGCTACATATAAATTTTTGAAGTATTTTTTCTAGATCTGTGAAATATGCCATTGGTATTTTATTTGGGATTACATTGACTCTATAGATTGCTTTGGGTTAGCATGGGCATTTCAGTTCTTCCTATCCATGAACATGGTATATGCTTCCATTTATTTGCATCTTCCTTAATTTCTTTTTTTTTTTTTTTTTTTTTTTTAAGATTTTATTTCATTATTTTTAGACAGAGGGGAAGGGAGAGAGGCAGAAAGGGAGAGAGACATCAATGTATGGTTGCTTTTCACTGCCTCCAGCCACAGACCTGACTAGAGACCTGGTTTGCAACCTGGTTATGTGGCCTGGCTGGGGAATCGAACCTGCGACCTTTGGGTTCGCAGGCCGGCGCCTTATCTATTGTGCTACCAGCCAGGGCTGCACCTTCCTTAATTTCTTTCTTCAATGTTCTGTAGTTTTCTGAGTACAGGTCTTTTACCTCCTTGGTTTAGTTTATTCTTAAGTATTTTATTTCTCTTGTTACTATGGTAAATGGGATTTGTTTTCTAGCTTCTATCTCTGGTGTTTCATTTTTGGTATATAAGAATGCCTTTGATTTCTAAATATTGACTTTATATCCATCTATTTTGATCAATTTGCTTATTAGGTTGAGTAAGGATTTGGTGGAGTCTATCAGGTTTTGTATGTACACTATCATGTCATCTGCAAATAATGACAGTTTTATTTGCTCCTTTCCAATTTGGATGCCTTTGATTCCTTTTTCTTGTCTAATGGCTATGGCTAGAACTTCCAAAACAATGTTGACCAGAAGTGGAGAGAGTGTACAGCCTTGTCCTGTTCCTGATCTTAGGGGTAAAGCTTTTAATTTTTGCCTTTTGAGTATGATATTTGTTGTAGCCTTCTCATATATGGCCTTTATTATGTTGAGGCCTCTACTCCCATTTTGTTGAGTGTTTTATCATAAATGGTTGCTGTACTTTATCAAATGCTTTTTCAGTATCTAATGACATGATCCTATGGTTTTTGTCTTTCATTTTGTTTATCTGGTATATTACATTTATTGATTTGCTAATGTTGTACCATCCTTGCATCCCTGGGATGAATCCCACTATATGTATTTTTTTCTTTTTTAATTTTATTGTTGTCGTATTACATCCATCCCCTTTTTGCTGCCCTCTGTCCCCCTCCCCACCCACCCATTCCCCCCAAAGTTAATCCCACCTGTTGTCCATGTCCGTGGTTCCTTTATACTAGGTTCTTGTCTAAACTGTTCCCCTTCCTTGCCTCTTCCTCCCCCCTCCCCCAACCCCCTTCCCTCTGACCACTGAAGGCCTATTCACTGTATTCATATATTTGGTTCTGTTTTGCTTGTTGTTAGTTTTGTTCATTATTGTCCCGTAATGGGTGAGATCATATGATATTTGTCCTTCACTGACTGGCTTGCTTCACTAAGCATAATACTCTCTAGTTCCATCCATGTTGTTGCAAAGGGTAGGAATTCCTTCTTTCTTTCTGCTGTGTAGTATTCCATTGTGTAAATGTACCAAAATTTTTTGATACAATCATCCACTGATGGGCACTTAGGCTGTTTCCAGCACTTGGCTGTTGTAAATAGTGCTGCTATGAACATAGGGATACATAAGTTCCTATGAATTGGTATTTCAGGATTCTTTGGGTATAGTCCAAGTAGTGGAATTGCTGGATCCAAAGGCAGTTCCATTTTTAGTTTTTTATGGAAACCCCATACTGTTTTCCATAGTGGCTGCACCAGCCTGCATTCCCACCAACACTGCACCAGGGTCCCCTTTGCCTCACATCCTCGCCAACACTTGTTGTTAGTTGATTTGTTGATGATTGCCATTCTGACAGGTGTGAGCCCATTATATCTTTTTAATGTATTGCTGGATTTGGTTTGCCACCCTTTTTTTTTTTTAGAATTTTAGCATCTTTGTTCATCAGAGGTATTGGCCTGTAGTTTTCTTTCTTTGTTGTATCTTGACCTAGGTTTTGGGATTAGAAAAATATTGGCCTCATAGAAAGAGTTTGGGTGTCTTCCCTCTTCTTGGATCTTTTGGAATATGTTGAGAAGGGTAGGAGTTAGTTCTTCTCTAAATGTTTGGTAAAATGTCCCTGTGTAGGACAAGAGTCAGGGGCTCTTGTGCACTGGGAGTTTTTTTTTATTACTTCTTCAATTTCAGTAGTTGTTATTGATCTATTCAGACTGTCTGCTTCTTCTTGATTCAGTTTTGGTAGATTATACATTTCCAGAAATTTGTGCATTTCACTCAGGTTGTCAAGTTTCTTGTTATATAGTTGTGTATAGTAATTTCTTACAATCCTTTGTATTTCTGTGCATGTTATTTCTGCTCTGTTGTTTCTTCTTTTGTTCATTTGGGTCTTCTCTCTTTTTTCTTAATGAGTCTGGTTAAAGGCTTGTCAATTTTTTTCAAAGAATCAACTCATGGATTTATTGATTGCATGAATTATAGTTTTAGTCTCTAAGTTATTTAATTCTGTTCTGATCTTATTTCCTTCCTTCTACTTGCTCTGGGCTTTGCTTGTTTTTGCTCCTCTAGTTTTTATAGCTTTATGGTTAAGTTGTTTGTATAAGCTTCTTCTAACCTTTTCAGGCAGACCTCTATTGCTATGAACTTCCTTCTGAGGACTGCCTTTGATGTGTCCCATAGGTTTTGGGCTGTTTTGTATTCATTTTTATTTGTTTTCAGAAAGATTTTAATTTTTTCTTTGATTTCATTGTTAACCCATTCATTATTTAATAGCATGTTATTCATTCTCCATGAAGTAGAATGTTTTTGGTTTTTCCCCCTTGAGGTTTGTTTCTAATTTCAAACCTTTGTGACCTAAGAAGGTGCTTGGTAAGATTTCACTTTTCTTATATTTGTGGAGGCTTGTCTTGTGTCCTACCATGTGGTCTATCTTTGAGAATATTCCATGTGCATTTGAAAAGAATGTGTATTTTGCTTCTTTAGGATGAAAAGTCCTGTATCTTATATCAGTTAAGTATATTTCATCAAGAGTGTTGTTCAATGCTACAATATCTTTGGTGTATTTTTGCTTGGAAGATCTGTCCATTGTTGACAATAGTTTGTTAAAATCCTCTACTATTAGTGTTTTGCTGTCCATATCCTTCTTGAAGTCCTTCAAGATTTTTCTTATATATTTAGGGGCTTGTGTGTTTGGTGAATATGTATTTCCAAGGGTTATATCTTGTTGCTGGATTGTTCCTTTACGTATGATGTAATGTCCTACTTTTGTTTCTCTTTTATGGCTTTCATTATAAAATTTATTTTGTCTGATATAAATATTGCTACACTGGCCTTTTTATCATGTCCACTTGCTTGAAATACATTTTTCCTTCCCTTCACTTTCAGTCTTTGTTGATCTTTTGTTCTGAGGTGAGTCTTGTAGACAGCATATATGTGGGTCATGTTTTCTTATCCATTTAATCACCCTATGTCTTTTGATTGGTGCATTTAATCCATTTACATTTAAGATTATTATTGATAGACACTTCATTGACATTTTTCCTCTTTGTGCCTGTGTTCCTCTCTGTCTCTCTGTTTCTTCTTTATCTTTAAATAGACACTTTATCATCCCTTGCAATGCTGGTTTTATGGAGATGTATTATTTTAGCCTTCTTTGGTCTGAGACACTCCTTATTTTACCTTCCATTATGAATGACAGCCTTGCTGGATACAGTATTCTTGGTTGCAAGTCTTTGTTTTTCATTACTTGGAATAGTTTTTGTCATTGTCTTATGTCTTGTGTTTCTGTTGAGAAATCATTTGATAACCTTGTCAGAGCTGCCTTACATGTTAGCTATTTCTCTCCTTATGCTTTTAGGATTCTGTCCTTGTCTTGACATTTGCCATTTTAATTATGATGTGTCTTGAAGTGGATATGTTATGTTTGGTTCATCTTCATTGGGACCCTCAATGCTTCCTGAACTTGTGTGACATTTTTGCTCATTAAGTTTGGGAAGTTTTCTATCATTAATTTTTCAAACAGGCTTTCCATCCCTTGTTTCTCTTCTCTTTCTAGTATCCCTATGCTATGGATATTGTTGCATTTCATGTTGTCCTGCAGCTCTCTTAAAACTTCTTAATTGTTTTTCAATGTTTTTTTAATTTTGTTTCACTGTCTTAGAATATTTTTCTATGTTGTCCTCTAGCTTTCTAATCTGATCCTCTGCTTCTTCTAGCCTGCTGTTGATTTCTTCTACTGTGTTCATCAATTCAGAAATTGTATTCTTCATTTCCTCCTAGCTCTTATTGATAGTTTCTAAGTCCTTTTTAATCCTGATGTAGTTCTCAGGAAGTTCCTTGTAGCTTCCATGTGATTCTTTGTAGTTCCCCTGGTGTCGATTGTAGTTTTTTGTTTGGTTTTCTTTTGATTTGTTTATTTATTTATATTTTTGAGCTGGCTGAGCTCATTGAGTTTCTCTATCATTATTATTTTAAATTCCATATCTGATAGTTTGCTTGCCTCTATTTCATTTAGTGGTCTTTCTGAGGATTCCTCCTTTTCTTTTGTTGAGGGACTGTTTCTTTTTCTCCCCATTTTTAAGTGTTTCTTCTTGTTTGCTTTCGCTTTTTATTTATTTATTTATTTATTTTATTTTATTTTTTAAATTTTATTGTTGTTGTACTACATCCATCCCTTTTTTGCTACCCTCTGTCACCCTCCCCACCCACCCTTTCCTCCAAAAGTCAATCCCACCTGTTGTCCATGTCCATGGTTCCTTTATACTAGGTTCTTGTCTAAGCTGCTCCCCTTCTTTGCCTCTGCCTCCCCCCCCCCCCCCTCCCC
>PVIW01016506.1:0-16461 GCA_004026585.1 Noctilio leporinus | reverse complement strand
ATAATGTGCCTTGGTGTTGGTCTGTTTGGGTTGATCCTCATTGGGATCCTCTGTGCTTCCTGAACTGGATTCATGTTTTCACTCATCATGTTAGGGAAATTTTCTATCATGACTTTTTTGAACAGGTTTTCCATTCCTTGTTTCTCTTCTCCTTCTGGTATCCCTATGATACAGATGTTGTTACGTTTCATGTTGTCCTTCAGCTCTCTTAACCCCTCTTCAGTCTTGTTCAGCCTTTTTTGATTCTCTTGTACTGTCTTGGAGTAGTTGTCTACATTATCCTCCAACTCGCTGATCAGGTCCTCTGCTTCCTCTAGCCTACTGTTGATTCCTTCTACTGTGTTCTTCAATTCAGAAATTGTATTCTTCATTTCCTCCTGGCACTTATTGATAGTTTCCATGTCCTTTTTCATGCTGTTTTAGTTCTCAGTAAGTTCCTTGTAACTTCCCTGGAGTTCTTTGTAATTTCCCTGGAGTTCTTTGTAATTTCCCTGGAGTTCTTTGTAATTTCCTTGGAGTTCTTTGTAGTTCTCCTGGAGTTGTTTACAGTTTTCTTGATATGGCTGAGCTCACTGAGCTTCTGTATCATCATTCTTTTGAATTCCTTATCTGATATTCCAGGTGCCTCTGTTTCATTTTGTGTTCTTTCTGGGGATTCTTCCTCCTTTCCTTTTGGTGATGGACTGATTCTTTTTTTCCCCATTTTGGGTGTCTGTTCTTGCTTGCTCTTTATTTATTTATTTATTTTTGTTCTCTCCTTGGGTTAACCTGCTTTGCTTCCTTGCCTTAGTTGAGCACCCTTTTGTGATAGGAGATTTGTGGAGTTCAGTGTTGCCGTCTCCCAGAATTTCTCCACTTGCTGTTCTTGGTGTGTCCTTTATTTGGTCTGTCTGGTTGTATTCTCGGCCTGTGGGCTTTTAGCAGAAACAAAAACAAAAACAAAAAACAAAACAAAACAAAAAAAACACCAGAAACAAAAAGCCAAACCAAACCAAACCAAACCAACCAAACAACAACAAAAAAAAAAATGCAAAAGGAAAAAAGAAATAAAAATGATAATAATAATAATAAGAAGAAAGGGTTTAGATGGCTGTTCACCCTTAATAATCCCTGACTGGTCCAGATAGAGCCTTGACCTGAGGGCCAAGAAAAGTGAAATCAGAATCTTGAAAAGATATCTTCACTCCTCAGGTGTAGCTCTGTCATTCATCTTGCTTCGTGCTGCCCGCAAGTTCATTGCCATCTGTCGGAAACACAGGCAGCTACAGCACATCATCCAGGTGTACTCGAGGAAGAAGAGCCCAATTAGAAAGTAGTGGATTTTTATACATTGATTTGGTATCCTACAACTTTACTGTATATATTGTTTCTAATAGTTTTTGGTGGAGTCTTACACTCTAGTTTCAATAACTTTGTCTATATGAGGAGATTTGTGACACAACTTTTTAAAGGTGTCAATTCTTTAAAGTTGTTTCATAATATTTCTTTTCAATTGATTCTATTTTTTACTATTCAAAAGTTGTAAAATAGAACAGAAAACAAATGTTAGAGATATAAGGTATTTTATCATGATATAGGCTGATATTATAATAAATTGTTTGCCTGGCAAATGTTCTCCCTCTCATTTCTTTCTACACACACACACACACACAGCTTTTCAAATTTTATAAAATTTACAGTAGTACATATCAATTAAGCTTCCATGAATAAAATAAAATAAGAAGACTTCCTGGAATAATGCCTTTTGATAGCATGTATATAATTTATAGGATACTTTGCCTTAGTTGAATATTACTTATTAGTGTGAGGGGGGGCATTTTTACTAATTATTACTAATTAAAAACTAACTTCAATAATCATTTCAACTTAAATCATCCTTGACATATTGACTATATTGAATATCAAAAAGAAAAGGAAACTTATGCTCTCCAAAACATAACTGTCTTCATTTTGACACAGCATGGCACATGTGCTTTTGTATAAAGTGAGTGAGATATTTGAACTTATATGCAGTAAACTTTCAACTTTTTTGTTTATTTATATTTGATAATCAGTATTATTTTAATATGAGTTTATGGTGTACAGAATAGTGGTTAAATAATTTAAAAAGTGATATTCATCATGTCTAGTATCTACATGTCACCATACATAGCTTTTACAATATCATTGACTTTATTTCCTGTGCTATATTTTACATCCTCATGACTATGTTGTAACTACTGATTGGTACCTTTTAATTACGTCACCTTTACTCCCATATCCCCACCATCCTATCCATCTGGCAACCATCAATCTTTTCTCTGTATCTATGAGTATGTTTCTGTTTTATTTTATTGTATATATTGTTCTTTCAATTCCACATACAAGTTAAATCATGTAGCATTTGTCTTTTCTGACTGATTTATATCACTTAGCATAATACCTTTTAGGTCCATTCACATTGTGACAAATTGTAAGTCCATATTTTAATGACCAAGTAATATTCCACATAAGTCACATATAAGTGATATGTATATCACTTCTTTTTTAAAAAAAATATTTTATTCATTATTTTTAGAGAGAAGGGCAGGAAGGGAGGAAGAAAGGGAGAGAAACGTCAGTGTATGGTTGCCTTTCACCTGCTCCCAGCTATAGATGTGGCTGGAGACTGTCCTGCAATCTGGTTATGTGCCTTGACTGGGAATCAAACCAGAGACCTTTGTGTTCACAGGCCAGTGCCTATCCACTGAGTCACCAACCAGGGCCACATATTTTTTATTCACTTGCCTATTGATGGGCACTTGAGTTGTTTCCTTATCTTGGCTATTGTAAATAATTCTGCAGTGAATGTATGCATGCATATATCTTTTTGAATTTATTTTTTGAATTTCTTAGGATAAATACAAATAAGTGGGATTGCTTGTCCATAAAGTAGTTGTATTTTTAATGCAGTAAACTTTTAGTTTCATTTGTTAAACATTCTCATTTAAAAGTCATTTATTTAATACTAGTTTCTTTTGTGGCTACAAAAAGTTGTATGACATAATCCTTACCTTTTAGTAACTTATATTATTTTAATAAAAACAGATGCCAAATTATTCAGATTCATTTGAAATGCAATTTTTTACTACTTTACACTACTAAGATTGATGTTAAAAGTTCTCTGACTATATCAAATGTTTAAATCTTATATTTCTGAGAAAACTCAAGGTTCTTTGGTTACCTTTAGCTATCATTATGCAACCTCGAAAATAATTCTGACATGGGTAGTGGCATGACTGACCTGAAACTCTGAACTAATGGTAAACATGTAGAATTTCTGCTTATTGAACTTTCACTCATTCAGTATTATAATAAAGTATTTATACAATGCCTAAATTACTTGCCCTTTATTGATTCATTCTTACATTACTATTTCATTTTGAATATAAATGGAAACACAATTTTTATAATAAGCCATACTCTTTAGAAAGATGTGCAATGATGTTTGCCTGGAATGCTTTTGAAACATGATAAAATTTCAATCTAAGACATATTATTTTCTGAACAAAGGCAGAAAGAGTAGATACATGTTTAAATAAGGTGGAATAAAATATGTGTATTTTTGGACAACTACCAAAATAATGTCTTTGTTCAAGCACTGTACAGGTGCATGCCTTAGACAGAGTCCATATAAAATTACAAAATTATAAAACAGGTCTGTAAGCAGCTAAACCCTGCATCATCAACAAATATATGGTATAACAGTTAAATAGAGTATAGTGCCACATAATGGCATCTCAGTCAATAACAGACCACTTATACAACAGTGATCTCATACATTAAAATAGAGTTAAAATTCTGGTCTAGATGGTGGTGTTAGGTAAACATGGCTTGCTTCCTCATACAACCACATCAAAATTACAATGAAACTACATAACAACCACCATTCAGAGCTCCCAGAAATTAAGCACATGGATGTCCTATAACTAGAGAACTAAAGGATGGTTGAAGGGATGGAGACATAGAACAGAAAAAGAATTGTAGATTCATAGACCATTTTGAAGGTTGCCAGATGGGAGGGGGCCAGAGGGTGGACAGAAACTAATGGAATTTCAAGCAATTCCTCTTAAAGGGTTTACACACAGACTCATTCAGATTAACACTCTCTGAGGTACAGTGTGGGGGCAACCACTTGAAAGGCACTAGAGACTTATCAGGAAAAATTGAATTGTCCAGCATCAGAGCAATTGCTGGGGGAACACATTTTCCCAGACGGACATGATGGCAGAAGTCATTGTTCCTTTTCTTTGGCCTGCTCCTGCAGTGCCAGCAGGCAGGCGAGGGCCATATCTAAGAATCCATCACCCTGGCTAATACTGTTTGCCCCACCTGGTCATCCCCTGAGTCCCTACCCTACCTAAATTTCAGGCCCACCTAAGCTATTTCCATTTATATTTTCCATATAAATGATAACCTGACTCATGCTTCTGGTTTTCCTAAATTCTCTGAAACAAGTAGCATCTGGCTTCAGCAAGACCCATACCTCTCAATAAGTGTCTCCAGGCTTGACACTAGCAACAGCTGGACTTGGTTCACACCTTGGCCTCACCTAGGCACCTCTAAGCCCAGCACAAGCAGCAGCCATCTGCAGACTGCTTTGTAGCTGATACCAGGTGGACCTGAAGAGAACACATGCAATCGCTGACCTTGGACATACAATCAAGGATCAACTACAAGAGAAGAGTATACACTGTCCACATGGTAGGTGCATGTTGAGTACCCAGCTTGGATGATACAAGACACTGTGTCACTGGACCTACAGGACAATTACAACATTAGGCCACTCTACCAAGACAGTGAGCCATAGCAGCTCTACCTAATACATAAAAACAAGCATAGGGAAGCTGCCAAAATGAGGAGACAAAGAAATATGGCACAAATGAAAGAACAGAACAAAACTCCAGGAAAAGAGATAAACAAAATGAAGATACGCAATCCACTAGATGCTGAGTTCAAAACACTGGTTCTAAGAATGCCCAAAGAAGTTAGGGAGAACCTCAACAGCATAAAAAAGATCCAGTCAGAAATGAAAGATAAACTAATTAAAATAAAAACAAAAAATAGGTCTTGGCTGGTGGCTCAATGGATAGGTGCAGCTTGTGAACCACAGGGTTGCTGGTTCGATTCCCAGCCAGAGCACATAACCAGGTTGCAAGCCAGGTCTCCAGCTAGGTCCATAGCTGGAGGCAGGTGAAAGGCAACCATACATTGATGTCTCTCTCCCTTTCTTCCTCCCTGCCTTCCCTTCTCTCTCTCTCTAAAACTAATGAATAAAATCTTTAAAATAAATAAATAAAATAAAAAATTTACAGGAATCAAGAGTTCAGTGAATAAATTCAAGTGTCATAATTAGCAATTTGGAATGTAAGGAAGCAAAAATTGTCCAATCAGAACAGCAAGAAGAACAATAATTGAAAAAATGAGGATTATTTTTAAATCTGTAAAAAGAGCTTCAGGGACAACTTCAAGTGTACCAATATTTGCATTATAGGGGTATCAGGAAGAAAAAGGAAGAAAGAAACAAACATTTTAAAAATAGTGACAGAAAACTTCCCTAACTTGGTAAAGAAAAGACATGCAAGTCTAGACAGTACAGTGTCTCAAGTAGAACACAAAATGGCCCACACTGAGACACATCATAATTAAAATGGCAAAGACTATAGACAATGCAAAAGCAGCAAGAGAAAAGCAGTGTTACCTACAAGGGAGCTGCCATAAGACTCTCAGCTGATTTCTCAAAAGAAACTTAGTAAGCTATTAGGAATTGGCAAGAAACAGTAAAAGTGATGAAAAGCAAGAACCCACAACCAAGGTCATTCTACCCAGCAAAGCTATCATTTAGAATCAAAGGACAGATAAAGAGTGTCCTAGATAAGAAAAAGCTGAAGGAATTTCTTACCACCAAACCAATATTATATGAAGAAGATGATCAAAATTATATGAAGATAAAATATATCAACAATAGCAATAAAAATGTATGCATCAACAATTGAATCTAAAAATGCAAAATAAACAAACTGAATCATAAATAGAGAGAAGGTTTTGATGGTTGTCACATGGGAGGTGGGTTGGGGGATGGGCAAAAATCTGAAGGGATTAAGAAGTATAAATTGGTAGTTACATTACAGTGACAGGGATGCAAAGTATAGCATAAATAACAAGGTCTATCCAGAAAGTATTCAACTAATATCAATATAATTAAAACAATTTGTGTGGCCAATACTTGAAGGATAGACCTTGTACAGTAGCCAAAGGACATATATGCATGACCCATGGATATGGACAGTGGTGTGGGATTACCTGAGGGAATGAAATTAAGTAGAGGGGGCAAAGGTCTCAAAATTGGGACAATTATAAAAGCATCAATAGTAAATATAATTTAAAAACAATAAAATGAAATAAAGTTAAAAATTCCCATTGCCTGGTGATGTCATAGCTGTCATAATTATCATAGTGCAACACATTATATGTTTGTGGTGATGCTGGAGTAACCAAACCTACTGCACTGTTAGTTGTAGAAAATTACAGAACAGTTAGATATAGTACTTAAACTTGATAATAACAATATCCTACTTTTTATGTATTTAGTATATATCTTATTGTTTAGTGTATACTTTTTAACATTCTATTTTTTTTCAAATTATTGTTCACATTCAATATTATTTTGTAAGTTTCAAGTGTTCAGCACAATGGTTAGACAATCATATGTTTTACTGTGTGCCCCCAACCTGATATTTCCAGTGCCCAACTGGCCCTGTGTATAGTTATTACAATGTTATTGACTCTATTTTCTGTGTTGTAGTTTATATCCCCATCAATATGTTTAATTATCAATCTGTATTTCTCAATTCCTTCACCTTTTTACCCTATCCCCCAAACATGTCCCTTCTGGCAACCATTAGACTAGTCTCTTTTCTGTATCTATGAGCCTGTTTTTGTTTTGTTTGCTTGTTTGTTAGATTCTATCTATAAGTAAAATTACACGGTATTTGCCTTTCCCTAACTTATTTATTTAACTTAGCATTATACCCTCTATGTTCATCTATACTGTCACAAATGATAAGATTTTTTTCTTTCTTTTTTTATGGCTAATATTCCATGGAATATATGTACCACCATATTTTATTCACTCATGTATTGATGGGCACTTGTGTTGCTTTCATAACTTGGTTATTGTAAATAAGATTGCATTGAACTTAAGGGTATGTATATATTTAAACATTTTTGTTCATTATTTTTAGACAGGGGAAGGAAGGGAAGAAATAGATAGAAACATCAATGTATGGTTGCCTTTCACCTGCCTCTGGCTCGGTACCTGGCTGAAGACCTGGCTTGCAATCTAGGTATGTGCCCTAATTGGGAATCAAAATAGTGCCCTTTAGGTTCATAGGCTAGTCCTCAGTCCACTGAGCCATACCAGCCAGGGTCATATATATATTTTGAATCAGTGTTTTGGGTCTCTTCAGATATATGCATATTCCCAGAATTGAAATCACTGGATCATAAGGTAGTTCCATTTTTACTTTTTTTGAAGAACCTCCATAGTGTTTTTTATAGTGACTACACCAGTCTGCATTCCCACCAACAGTGCAGGAGGGTTTTCTTTTCTCCACATCCTCACCAATGTAGAGTATATTCTTTTTATTTATAAGAAGGCATTCAAGAGGTCCATTCATGATTTTAAATATTTAAAATTTATTTTTAGAAAGAGGGTAAGGGAGGGATAAAGAGGAGGGAAATATCAATGGGAGAGAGAAACACTGACCTTATATAATTCAAGAATTATTCTTCATTACATTATGTGTAATTAATGTGTGAGCCGGCAAGTGCAAGTCTTGATTGGGGACAATGTTCCAGGCTACATATTGAAACCTTTTGTAATTTGGCACAGAGAGAACCCAAGGGACTTCAGAAGCATCAATATGCACATAGTGTCAGTGCACTACAAGAGAAGTTAGAAGCCATGGATGACCCAGCTCCTCTTCCAATATGCCCTTCTGAATTGCAAATACCAGCAAAATGCAGTATTCTTTGGAGAAAAACACACCTTTCAATATTTTGTTTATTGTTGATAAATACTCCTGGACATCCTATTTTTATTGGTAATTTTCATCCCAATATCAAAGTAGTGTTTCTTTTTCTAAATTCCTTGTCTTTGATCCAACCAATGGATCAAACAAGTTACAGAGGCTTTTAAGGCTTACTTTTAAGGAGGATCGATGCCCCGGTTATTGATGCAACTGAAGAAGATGTGGATGCAATTCTGGATTAAAATATCAATGACTGCTTAGGTTTGGGGTGATGTAACCAAGGAGTGTGTGGATGGCATCTAGAAGGAGGCACTCAAGATGTTTATTCACAACTTTATTATTTTTCAAGTTTATTTTTGTAAAAAGGGTAATCGAGGATTTCAGAAAGAGAAGGAGAGAAACATCAATGTGAGAGAGAAACAGTCATCTTTTGCTTTGTGCGATAATGTCCAACCAACTGAACCACACTGGTCTGGGCTCATCCACAACTTTAAAGGATTTACTGAGGATAAGAAGGTTGCAAAAGTCAATGAGGCTGAGGTTGAATTGATGAGCAACTTTAAAATAAGTGTAGATAAAGATGACATTGAGGAGTTCCTTCCTAGTGGTAGTTCCTATAGAACTGACTAATGAATAATTATTGGAATTGGAACAAAAGCTCCTAACTGAAGAAGTAGCTAGAAGAAAGGAAATTACTGAAGAAAAGGAAGACACACATACTCAAGAAAATTTACAGTGAAGAGTTTAGCAAAAGATTTCACAGACCTTGGCAACCTCTGAAAAGTTTGAAAACATGGACTGCAATTCTGAAAAGTTCATGGTGTATTATAAGCTTACAAGCAAACATATGATGAAAAACAAACAAACAAACTAACCAAATATATCACCAGGGACATAGTTCTGAAAAAAGTTACATCTCCTTAAGGAGAGCTTCAGGGAGGTCATGTAGGAGGTATGTCCAAAAAAGCTATTGTTACGATAGGGGATGGTAACTTCATACCTGCTATTGCCTCCGAAAACCTTGCAGTGAGAAAAGATGTGGAAGTGGAAGATAGTGATATTGATGATTCTCAACCTGTGTAAGATTAGGGTGAAGTATGTGTTTGTGTCTTCATTTTCTGAAAGAAGATTTTATTTATTTATTTTAGAGAGTGAAGAAAGTAGGAAGAAATAGAGGGAGTGAAACATTGATGTGAAAGAGAAATATTGATTGGTTACCTCTTGCATGCCCTAAACAGGGAACCAGGCATGCAACCCAGGCATGACTGGGAATTGAACCAGCAATCTTGGACTTTGCAGGATGGCTCTCAACCAGCTAAGCCATGCCAGCCAGGGCTGTGTCTTCATTTTTAACAGGAAGTTTGAAAAGTAAAAAACAAAACAAAAACCAAATATTTCATATGCCTTTGCACCCTTTGTATGTTCTCCTCAGAGAAGTGTCTGTTCAGGTCCTTTGCCCATTATTTTAATTGGGCTATCTGTCTTATGCTTAGTAAAATAAGCCAGTCAGTGAAACACAAATACCGTATAATCTCACCCAATACAGTAGACTAATGAACAAAACAAACAAGCAAAACAGAACCAGAGGCATGGAAATAAGGAATAAACATTCTGAGTTGTGCAGAGGGGAGAGGGAAGAGGGGAGGGAGAGAAAGAGGCAAAGAAGGGGAACAGTTTAGTCAATGAACTAGTATGAATGACACATGGACATGGACAACATGTGGGATTGACTGTGGGAGAGGGGATGGGGAGGGTGGAGCAGAGGAGAGCAGTGGGGGAAAAGTAGGATAAATATAATACATCAGCAGTAAAATAAAATTTAAAAAAAGAAAGAAAATATATAAATAAAATACAGAAACCCCACAATTATTAGGGGAAAAAAGCCAAAAGAATAAGGATATAAAGAAAGAGTATTTTTGTACAGATGTACAATATGTTCATATTTTAAGCTTGGTGTTTTTACAACCAAAAAAAGCCAAAAAATTACAAAATTTTAAAATTTAAAAAGTAAAATAGTTTCAGTAAACCGATTAATTTATTAATTTAAACTATTTTAAATACATTTAGTGCAGCCTAAGTATGCAGTCTTTATAAAGTCTACAGTAGAGTACAGCAATGTCCTATGTCATCACATTCACTCATCATTCACTCACTTACCCAGAGCAACCTTCAGTCCTGCAACTTCCCTTCCTAAGTGCCTTGTACAGGTATACCATTTTTATTATTTATTCAATATTTTTACTGTATCTTTTCTATGGTTAGATATACACATACTTATCACCGTGTTACAATGGCCTATAGTTTAGTAAATATCATGCTGTTTAGGCTTGTAGTCTAGGAGCAATAGGCTACAACATATGGTGTAGGGGTGTGCTAGGCTAGGCCATCTAGGTTTATTAAATGTACTCTATGATATTTGCAGATTGAAATTGCCAAAGGTGCATTTCTTAGAATGTATCATCATTAAGGGACACATGACTGCCATAGTGGCAGCCTCTGATGTGGTTTCAAAGTTCTGGTTACATAGCTACCCAGAGAGGACCTGAATTTATTTCCAGAAAATGCTTTACATTTTTTGCTAGTGCATGGAAGGGATAACTGTGCTCTTTCATGAGAAAATTACTTATCCATGTGTAAGGAGTTTTCAATCAGTCATTTATCATAATAAAACCTTAAATGTGGCATTTTTTCCAATGTTATCTGATGTAGCCTATATTTGAATCAATCAGGGAGAAAAAAAATCCAACCTCCAATTCCCTGGCTCATTTTTCACTTTCTAATGGCAGGTATAATTGTAAAAGAGAAAGCCACAACTCATTGTTTGTACTGGTTAGACAAAAATTAAAAGAAGTGAGGCAGGGTGGTTAAGAAGGTCTGTTATGGGCATTGTAATTCTCCAAATCACAACAAATTCTGTAAACTCATAGTAGTAAGGAAATTATCTTAACTAGCATATGTATGGAGACTCAACGTTGTTTTTAAATTATAGCTGCTTCCAGATTAAAGCAACAGTCCTGATGGAACAGTGTGCTTTATATCCTCTGGCAACATCTTTTTTTATTGCACTAGAAACCAATGTTGAGTTTCCTGAATAATTACATAAATAAGCCATGCACTTTACTTATTTGTGTGCCCATATTTAATGATATATTGTGCATGTAACTTTCAGAAATATAATTTATGACAGCTTATATTACCACAGAAGGGTGTTTACTTGAAATATGTACTTGAAAAATATCACATAAAATGATATTATTTGATATATATGCAGAAATAATCTGATTTTTCAAGAAAATGCAAACTAAAAAAGCTAGCTCCAATTAAATCATTCTGAGAGTGTTTTTAATTGAATTCTGAAGTTTAACTGATGCAACAGACTAATGAACATAAACATATGAATTACATTTATTTTATTTTATGTTACAATGATAAGGATCAAAACAGTGCTGTGGGTTGACTAGTCCTACTTAAAAAATGTATCCTTGAAGTCTAATTACTAGCATATGTGAAGGGAACTTAAGGAAAATTTGAAAGACAGCAACTATATATTGACTTTATGCTTCCTCCATTAAAGTTAATTTTAGTTTAATCTTTAAAATAAATAAAGTTTAAAAAATAATTAAAAATAAACTTAAAATGAGAGTCACAGTCTTATGACTACTCTCTAATTATATACATGACAATTTCAGAAATAAATCTTCCTGGACCACTAGGAAGTAATTCAGAAATGTACTATCCTATAGTTGCAAATGTATTTAAATTCACTCCTTAACATATTATATAGAGAGGAAATTCAGTGTGATATGTATCTATAATCCTATGCAGCAAATAAAGTGAACAAAATGCTAACAAATCTAGTTATTGTGTGTTTTAATCTAAACTAGCTAGCACCTTATTCTGTGCTTTTTGGGGACTCTCATTTTGTTGCTAACAACATTGTTTAATATTCAATATATTTATTTAGCCTTTTAAAACTTCTTTGATCTAATTAAAATTGAGATCGCTACTGATAATGACATTTTTCTCTAGCTACATAGTCCAAAGACTTATATGATTCTCTTAGGACAAATGGGAGGAATTGGTGTTTTCTTTATTTTCACTGATTCTCTCAGACCTTCATACCTCTGGACACTTTCAGCTCTTAAAATGACCAATGTTGCTGTATAAATTACAAGTAAATATAGATGCAGAATTCAATCAATCGTATTTGAATGTTATATAGATTAAATATCAACACCCCCCCCCAAAAAAAAAAGCTCCTTCTCTCCTGAAAGTTCTCACCAAAATTAAGGAATCATGATACTTAATGGATTGATCCTGGTTCATAGCCTCCTGATTCCTTGGGCATTGTTGACTCTTCTCCCCTGGACTAGTTTTAGCCCTTGGTTTCCGTGACAGTACATACAGTACACACATTTTTTGTTTGATTTTTGCCCTTTCTTTATTCTTCTTTGCCTCAGTCATGGAATCCTCCATACTCCTCCCTAAAAGTACCTTGATCCCCAAGATTCTGTTCTCCTTTTCTTTTTCTTTTTTGTTTTAACGGATTTTATTAATTATTTTTAGAGAGAAGGGAGGTAGGAAAAAAGGGAGAGAAGCATCAATGTATGGTTGCCTTTCACCTGCTTCCAGCTCCAGACCTGGCTGGAGACCTGGTTTGCAAACTGGTTAAGTGCCCTGACTGGGATGTGAACCGATGACCTTTGGGTTCACAGACCAGCTCCTATCCACTTAGCCACACCAGCCATGGCTCCTTTTCTTTCTTAATAAGCTGATTCACTCTCAGTACTATAACACTGTTGAATCATAAATGTACTGTGGATCTAGTATATTTCAAACTGCCTGCTAAACTTTCCATCTGGATATTTCAGAGAACCTCAGACTCAACACATTGCAACAGATGCTAAGTAAGGTATTTAAGTCCATCTTCTGCATCTTACTCTTGGTGTGTATTTCTCAGTTAAAAACTTCTTCATGCTCCCAATAACTTTGATTTAATATTATGAATCCAACAAACCTCTTGTTTGAAGTTACCTCAAAGATGGTCAACAAAATAAAAAATGAAGGAAAACAAACATATTTGTTTAATCATCTTACACTACATCTTGTTCTCAGCTCTTCAAGGCAGTAAGTGAAATTTATTTTTTTGTACTCCAACAACTAGGTTATCAAATTTCTCATCCAATAAATTCAAATTAAATGCACCTCCCCTGCTTGAACAGATTCTTGAAGAAAAGTGATAGAAAGTCACTTTGAAAACAATAATGTATGTCACCTGATAGAAGATCATATTAGATTCATTTATCAACATATATTTTGTTAGTACCTACTGTGTATAAGTTAGTAGGCCAGGAAGATAAAATAGCATGGCAATTAAGAGTACAACTTCTATAACCAGAATGCCTCATTTCAAATCTTGTTCCTATCACTCAATAGGTATGTTAAATTGAACAAGTTAACTTCTATCTTCTTTCATTCACACCCTATAAAATGGGTCTGGTAACAGTGATTATTTGATAAGATTAATAAAAGGATCAAATGCATAAACTGTGGATTAATAATTGTTATTATTACCTGGGGGTTTTGTATCATTACCCTTAACATTTGATTCTTACCTGAAGAAAACAAGCTTACCAAATTTAAAGCTCTTTAAACCATTCTTCAGTTCAGCTATGGCCTTTGTAAAATAAATAAATAAATAAAAATGATTCATTGTAATAGCATTATCCCTATTGATGCAAAAAACCCAAATCTTTTTATTTGTTTTATTTGAGGAAAGACTATGCTGAATGTGTCCTTCATTAGAAGAAACAGCTATTGTCAATGCCCAATGAATGACTACTTCGTACTACCTAAACGGAACAGAAGAGTAGAAGAAAAAACAAGTTGCTATTTTGTTAATTTATATTGAGAACATTACAAAACCTAGTCTTAATGGCCTGGCAGCCAATTTCTTTCTCCTTTAGGTGACTTTGCTTATCTCAGTTCTGATCCATTAGGTGCTGATTTTGCAGTTTGCCTTTCCAAGAAAACTCTATTTACTTGTCTCTAAGGTTTTGAATAGTATTGCACTATAACCCCTAAATATATAAACAACACTCAATTAGACTCCTTATCAAAAGCATGGATTTATTCAGTAAATGAGGTAGGAGTCATTTAATACAATGTCTATGCAGCTTTAATCCCATCTTTCATAATGATTCTAATAGTTTATATTTATTTTCCCTCTTACCTCCATTCAATGTAAGGTCTTGATAACTTTGGAAGAACAAAGTTAAACTATCATGGTATCAGAAAGAATGAACTGAGATTATTTTAATTGCTTTTATTTTCCTGTTTCACATGAAGTGTTTACTCTGTTTACAAAAGTATATAAACTTTTGGCTCAAAACATTTTAATTTGGATTCTATCACCTGTGTTCATATAACTCCTATTAGTAAAACATAGGAAAAGCAAATAAAATTTTTAAACATTCCACTTGTTCTTAAGTTGTTTATGTTTTTTAATAGTGAAAAAAATTTCTCTTCTTTTAAACCTTTCTTAATATTTAGATTTGAACATCTGAAGATTCACACAAGACTATAGTACCAAACAACACTGGTTTTAATTACTAACCTCACTTACTATGCATTAGGATTGCAATAATCTGCAAATGCTAATTTAAACCTATACTTGCTTCTAAGCAAGCTGCATGTAATAATGAACAAATGGCAGATTATCCTCAGTATGGGAATATACGGTACCACAAATCACAAGTTGCATTTTCTCTTCTTCTTTTATTTTTTTTGGAGTGCAAAATGTGACTCCAAAAAGATGTTATTAAGCTCTAACACCTTAGTCATTTTCAAGCTCTTGCCACTTAAAGTGTTGAATTTTAGATTACATTTTTATATCCTGCTTGTGCCTAGTTTCCTTATTGTATGTAAAGTTATTAAAGCTGTCTGCTCCAATTTCTTCTCTACTTAGGAAGATATGACAAACCATGAAAGGGACTACCTTTAATCTAAAAAACTAAACACAGAAATGAAACAGTAAAATACATAAAGACAATATGAATACTTTCCTGAAGGTAGTTTACATTCATTGAGTGGTCACTAAAAAAACACTAAACTGGAAGTATGTGACAACATAATAGCCCCAAGGCTCAATTTCCTCTCTAGATAGTTGATACTGTTTTTTATTGTGCTATGTAATTGAAATGCCACTTGCCGTGTAATGATTTGCTTTACTTGGGGTTGGGGTGGTGGGTAAAGACATTTGTTCTATAAAGTGAATTGAAAAACAAAACACATATTAAGGCATCAGTGGCAATTAGATTCATCAATACATTTTCAGAATGTACCCTGAAAGTCTAAAAATTAAAAGGGAATGTTGTGCTATTATTTTTTTTCCCTAAAGGTTTAAAATAAAACTGGGCCTTGGCTGGTATGGGTGGGCTAAGGGTCTAATGAAATGCCCATCTTCCTAACTGCTGATTGGGAGGTAGATTTTCAACCATTTATGCTTTGTTGCTTTTATAATTCTCAAGATTTATATGTATGTATTGGGACTTTCAACTTCTGCAATTTCTAGTATTGAAAGCATTTGAAGTCATGTGGATCTGAGATCACAAGTTATCCCCGTGTTGAGACGTTCATTATGCAATTATGCTTTCTTTCAAGTCCAGTCTTCCATTAATCTCTTTCCCATTCCTAACTTATACTCTGCCCATTTATCCAAACTAGAAAACTTGACTCTTCTTTGACTTTAAAATTCCTTTTCCCCCATATCAAGTCAGTTACCAAGTCCTGTCAAAATACAACTCTACACTTTCCCATTGATACTCTGCAGGTGTGGACTTTTATTATTTTCCCCCCTTGATTACTACAAACCTTTTAAATTGGTATACCTTGTTTTCTCTCTTTGTTCTCCAGTTATTACCGCAGTGTTCTTTTAAAAATATGGATCAAGGAGCTAATATGAAAAACCCATGAACATGGACAATGAGGTGGGGAGGTGCTGAGGAAGAAGGCATGGGGTGGGTGGGTTCGGGTGAGAAATTAAACAAAAAATTAATTTAAAAAATACTTGAACCCCTGGCTGGTGGTTCAGTGGATAGGCACCAGCCTGTGAACCCAAAGATTGCTGGTTCGATTCCCAGTCAGGGCACATAAGCAGGTTGCAAGCCATGTCTCCAGCCAGATCCCAAGCTGGAGTCAGGTGAAAGGCAACCATACATTGATGTTTCTCTCCCTTTCTTCCTCCCTCCCTGCCCTTTTCTCTAAAAATGATGAATAAAATCTTTAAAAAATACTTGATAATCTAGTTTGCTAAAACAAAACCAAGGAAACAAGGTTAAGGCAGCAATTCTTTTTTTTTTTTTTTAACTTTATTGTTGTTGTATTACATCCATCCCTTTTTTGCTCCCCT
>PVIW01016505.1:0-16473 GCA_004026585.1 Noctilio leporinus | reverse complement strand
TTAATAGTTCATATTGCTCTCGGTATAATTCAGGTGCTTGAGATTGGCAGCAATCCCTTTCCTGATGCTGCCTCTTTTTCTTGGTCAGGACTTTACATTCTATAGTCTATATTCTAGCCGGTCTTGGCGCGTGGCAGGGCCTCTGATTGTCACAGTAGGGCTGATTCTGAGTGTCTGCCCCCAGGTAGGCTGGGCCTTCTGCAGCCTGGCTGGGTTTTAGGGCTGCCGGTGTTCTGGAGCTGGCAGGCAGCCCCCTCCCGCTCCTGGCGGAGTTTCCTGCCCAGGACACGCCCCCAGCACTTCTGCAGGGCAGCCCGCAACTTTGCAGGTCCCTGTGACGACTGGCCCCACCCCCGCAGTTCCGGGAGGAGGCCGGGCCTGTCAGTCAACACTGTCCGGGGCCCGTCGGTCAGGAACGCCTCACCTACTGTCCTGCTGGCCTCCTCCGCCTCTGGGCCGCGCTCCCCTGTGTCCAGATGCTGCCTGTTCCAATCCCTAGGGTCCTGAAGACGTCTCACGCTCCCTATCCTGTCCTCTAGCTGCTTTGGTACTCGAGAACACCATCAGCACTGCTCTCTACTCTGTCACCATCTTCCCTCCAAAAAATCAAATTTTATGTATTTTAACACAATTAAGTCTTTTTAAGTTTTTTATTTATTTATTTTTAGATAGAAGGGAAGGGAGGGAAAAAGAGAGGGAGAGAAACATTGACATATACATCAATTGATTGACTCTTGCATGCCCCCAACTGGGGACCTGGTCCACAACTAAGGCATGTGCCTTGACCAGGAGTTGAACCAGAGACCTTTGGTTTGCAGGGTGGTGCTCAAGCCACTAAGCCACACCACCTAGGGCCACAATTAAATATTTTAAAAAGGCATATAGAAATAATGCTTCAGGCAAAAAAATATTATGTTTCTAAAATACTCAAGGGCAGAATATGGTACATTCTGGGAACTGCATGTGATTTTATATGCCCAGATAGACCTGACAATATAGAATCTCATATATCATGGGGGTTTTTTGTTGTTGTTTATTTTTTTTAGATTTTACTTATTATTTTTCAGGGAGAGGGGAAAGGAGAGAGGAAGAGAGAGAGAGAGAGACATCAATGTATGGTTGCCTTTCACCTGCCTCCAGCTACAGACCTGGCTGGAGAGCTGGCTTGCAACCTATTTATGTTGCCCTGCCTGGGAATTGAACTAGCAACCATAGGGTTCTCAGGCCGGTGCCTTATCCACTGTGCCGCCAGCCAAGGCTCATATATCATGTTTTAAGTATTTGGATTTTAGCCCTCACCAGTGTTGCTCAACTGGTTGGGAGTCATCCCACAAAGTGAAAGGTCGCCAGTTTGATTCCCTATCAGGGCACATGCCTGGAATGCAAGTTCAGTCCCAGATGAAGTTGTATGTAAGGCATATATGTGAGGCAACCGATTGATGTTTCTTTAGAAAAAGAGGGACTCTTTTTCTAAAAATATATAAATAAATCTTAAAAATAAAAGGAATTTGAACTTTATCTAGAAAAGGAATTTGAGTTGATTTGCTTAAGATTGGTTATTGAGTCAAGTGCAGAATGTTGACAGGATCACACAGATCTCCTGATTCCCAGGTTAGAGAACATATGTTTGTATACAAGTCAGGTAGGGGACCTAAAAATTACATAATTCTCTTCTGGAGGGTGGGCCCCTGTTATATATGCTTTCCCCACTAGGTGAGTGACCTACGAGCTCATCTGTATCAGTGTACCAGCTGGCATTGTTGTGAGAGGTTGCATTCAGCTTCAGTGAATTTTTTTGAAGATTCTTTCAACTCTTTTGCCATTTCATGATGGGAGATTTATGAGTATCCCTGTTCACACCTCGCTGAGTGTTTAGCAGTTTTTGACCAAAACCCAGCATGACCCCTGTGTCCTACCCTCTGTATTCACCTGATCTCACCCCTAGTGAGAGGTGGAAGAGGTGAAACAAAAAACAGCAGAAGCATTAAAAGGCATTAAAAACTGTTTTCAGCAGTGGAAAACAACATCTCAATAGGTGTATTGTGCAGAATGGAAGATGCTTTGAAGGTGACTGAAATTTAAACATGTCAGAACAAATACACAATTTTTGTAAGTTTTATAGTGATCTTAAATGGGTAAACATGTATAGGAAATATCAATACTACAATGTTTAAGGTTTGACCCGTTAACTGAATTGTAGCACACATTTCCAAGGAATAAATATCACTCAGACAGATCCTTAATACCCTGTCATCATTACTTGTTAAGGTATTTGAAACTGAAAAATAAATATAAATTCTTTTTTTTAAAGGATGCTACAAGAGGAGAGATACAAGATGGAGGCATAGATAGACATACTGTGTCTCCTCCCAGTGTGACGGACCAGCCATCCCTGGATTACGCACCAGGTTTGGACAGTGGAGGACGCAAGAGAGAAAGAAGAGACAAAGTTGGGGTTGGGAAGCTCGTCCAAGCCACGAGTCCCATTTATTAACCACACTAAGCTTATATGCAGGTATTACTGGCACCTGCTCAACTGAAACCAGGAAGTTAAGCTAGCCGCAGGGAACAAGGCATGGCACACTCTCTGTTTTCCATGCTTCATGGACTATGGGGTAGACACACTGGGCTGACTCCCTATACACAGTGTCCGTTCTGGGTCCACCTGGCACTAGGGCTGGCCTTGCCAAAAGCCCTTTTCTGCTAGCTGGGCCTTTCCAAACAGACTAGCAGCCCCTAATATCCTAGAACCAAAAATAATACATCTACCTCAAAACGAGATATCCAGAAATTCCTGAACATAGAACTGCATGGAAATCCAACAAACAAAAGATAGAAGAAAGAAGATTCATCCAGATAGGTAGGAGGAGTGGAGCCTTGGCACAGAGGAAGCAGTTAGGTGAATGGATTGCTGGCTCATTTGGTGAGGCAGCTGCCCGAGTTGGCCGCATAGGCTGGAGAGAGGCAGCAAAAAGAAAAATCACAGTAGGGTCTTTTATTGAATGCTCCCGGCACCAGACCAGATTGAGTGGCTCAAGGTTCCAGTGCCAGGGGAGAAAAATAAAAAGCCACTTTGCTTTTTCTGACTGTGGGGGCTGGGGCAAGGAAACTATTAGGAAGAGTTCAATTGTTTAGAGACCCCCATGGTCCTGAAAGTTCCACAGACACACCCACTCCAGGAACCATGAAACTAGAGAGGAGCTAGCCCCAAATGGGAAGTGGGAGGAGTGCCTGAAAAAGGGGTGAGCACTGAGCAAGAGATATAGATCCCTCTCAGACCCCTATCCAAGATAGAGCGCCACTACCTGGTAAAATGGGTTGCCTGGCACTGATGAATACCTAAGGTTCCACCCCCTACAACTAACAGATGCGACAGCTCTACCTAAGACACAGAGACAAACACAGAAGCCTGTGTAGGTGTGGAGACAAAGAAATATGACTCCGAAAAAGGGTACAAATCAAGGTCCCAGTGGCTGAACTAAGATCAGAGAAGTAGCCAGGCTAATGGGTGAACAGATTGCCAGCCTCATAGACACACAGTTTAAAATGCTAATAAAGATGCTCAAAGACTTTACAGATATGCTTAAATATGGCAAACATGTAAGGGAAAAAGTGAAGGCTAGGCCAAGTGAAACAAAGGAAAATACACACAAACCAATGGTGAAGGGAAGGAAAATGGGGCTCAAATCAACAATTTGGAACATAAGGAAAAAATAAACAGTCAACCAGCACAGAAAGTGGAAACAAGAATTGAAAAAAATGAGGAGAGGATTAGGAACCTCTGGGATGACTTTAAGCATGCCAATATCTGAATTATAGGAATGCCAGAAGGAGAAGAGGAAGGGCAAGAAATTGAAAACTTGCGTGAAAAAAAATAATGAAGGAAAACTCTCCAGATTTGGAGATGGAAAAAGGCATACAAATCCAGGAAGCACAGTCCCAAACAAGCTAGATCCAAATCGAATCATACCAAGGCACATCATAATTAAAATGTCAAAGGTTAAAGATAAAAAGAGAATCTTAAAAGCAGCAAGAGAAGAGAGTTACCTACAAAGGCGTTCCAATAAGAGTATCAGTTGATTTCCCAAAAGAAACTTAGCAGGCAAGAAGGGCCTGGCAAGAAATATTCAAAGTGATGAAAAGCAAGGACCTTCAACCAAGATTGCTCTATCCAGCAAAGATATCACTCTGAATGGCAGGGCAGATAAAGTGCTTCCCAGACAAGATAAAGCTAAAGGAGTTCATTATCACCAAGCCCTTATTAATATGAAATGTTAAAGGGACTTATGTAAGAAAAAGATTAAAACTATGAACATTAAAATGACAGCAAACTCACAACTAACAACAGTAAAACCTGAAAAACAAAAAAGAAGGAAAACAAAAACAAAACAAGCGAATAACCAGAATAGGACCAGAATCATAAGTATAGGGCTCATTGGGAGGGTTATCAGCTGGGAGGAGGAAGTGGGCAAAATGGGGAAATGGTGCAGGAATTAAGAAACATAGTTGGTAGCTACAAGATAGACAGGGAGAAGTTAAGAATAATAGAGGAAAGGGTGAAATCAGAGAGCTTATATGTACAACTTATGGACATGAACTAAGGGGGGGTGCAGGAAGGAACTGGGGGATTGGGTGGAGGGGAGTAAAGGGAAAAGAATCTGGGACAACTGTAACAGCATGATCAATAAAAATATAATAAACAAACAAAGGATGCTACAAAATATGCATGATACTATTTTTGTAGGTAAAATATATGGAAAAGCACTAAAAATATCTATAGCAAATGTTGGAAGGTATCTTTCAGCTGTAAGATTTTGGTTAATTTTTGTTTTTTTCCTAGTTCTTTTCTGTTTTCCAATGTTTCTTCACTGAGCACATGAACTAGAATAAAATGAAGTGAAGAAAAAATAACCCTAGGATTCACCCCATTAGATGGCAACATTTCCAAGAATACCCTGGTAACTGTCTCAATATAACTTTTTGAGACTAGGAGGTAATTAATAATCCTCTGCACATTGGCTTGGGCCCTTAGGCGCTGGCAATGTCCAAGAGCAGTTGCTACTCTAGAAGATGCCAACCTTTAGCGGCCATTCTTCCCTCCCTCCCTCCTTTCCTCCCCAGGTCATCAATCCCTTTCAGTCTCCTACTCAATGAAGCTGCTGGATGGGGTCACTCCCCAAACAACAGGGAGCCAAACATGGGAGCAAAGTATTCTGGGAACTCCAAGGTTTCTCACAAATGGGGCCATGTTAGGGACCTAAATTCAACTCAGAATTAACCTGCTTTATGAAATGGGGTCAATTTGAAGAGGTTCTAGTGGGAGGCAAAGAAGAGGGAGGGAAATAAGATTGACAGAGAAATGTCAAAAGACCAGAGAAGCTCATGGGTGAGAAAGCAAGGAAGGAAGGGAGGAAGGCTAAATCCCAGTCTTTTGTGCAAGACACAGTGCACACTTCAGTAGGGACTTCAGTTACATGCTGAATACAGCTTCTGATTGTGAAGGTCACCATACCATCACATGTAACTAGAGATTCAGACTCCTGTTCTAAGAAAAAAAAATCTAGAATCCTAAATCTGGAATAATAGGAAGGACCCTCTCTACACCTTGCTTGCCTCTGAATTTCCCAGACCTTACTGCTGCCTTTCATCCTCCTTTTTTCCAGCCTGGAAATTTGTTCCACCTTTCTTCCCTGGGCTAATTTATCCCTCAGGACTCAGTCCAGGGTTTGCTTTCTTTTTTTTTTTTCCTTTTCTCTTTTTTTTAAATTTTATTGTTGTTGTATTACATCCATCCCTTTTTTGCTCCCCTCTGTCCCCCTCCCCACCCACCCTTTCCCCCCAAAGTCAATCCCACCTGTTGTCCATGTCCATGGTTCCTTTATACTAGGTTCTTGTCTAAGCTGTTCCCCTTCTTTGCCTCTGACTCCCCCCTCCCCTCAACCCCTTTCCCCCTGACCACTGCAGGCCTATTCCTTGTATTCATACACTTGGTTCTGTTTTGCTTGTTGTTAGTTTTGCTCATTATTGTCCCGTAATGGGTGAGATCATAAGGGTTTGCTTTCTGATAACATATCACATTATACTTAAGCCATCTGTATCAACTTCCTTCAGTTAAACCTAAGCTCTTTGATGGCAAGAATGGGTCACATTTATCTTTGTAGTCACAGTGCCTGGAACATACTAGGTGGTATTAAATATTGCTTGAACAGAATTGACCCAATTAAAGAATTAAGGCATCCTTATTGCTAATGCTTTCAACATTCCATACTTGAAGATGAGCAAACTTTTCATGACAACTGAGTTTGATGCATTGACCAACTTCTAGAGTCTCTGAAGACACAACCTCCTTCAGCACCACCCCCAAGTGAATCCTTGGACAGGAGCACTTTCCTTTGGGCAAAGGAACTAATGCAGTTCTCTCTCTGCCAGAACTAGTTCTCAATGGGCTCAAATCTTTGGTATTCTGTAATTTAAGCCCCTAACTTAATCACTTTTCTAGAAAGCTATCTTACATTAAGAAGACCATAGTTAAAAAGTTTAAAGCAATCTCCTCTTTGAGTATGGAGGATTCTGGGAAAGAGATTTCTGCCAATGAGAGTCTCCCTTGCTTACTCCAGCACAGCCTTCTTTCCACGCCCAAACTTCTAAATCACTCAATGAGATTCTGCGCACAAGAGTCCAGATCCAACATATGATAATTTTGCTAACAAGCCAAATGGTTTGATTTTGGAGAAGAGCTCTACTGACCCCCAAGTGATCCCAACCTAAAAAAGGACTTGTGAATAGACTGACCCAGAGTCAGCCTGGCCTGAACTTGACTTTGACCTGATCTGAACTTCCTACTACTTTGGACCAGAACAGCACCGTTACATCCAAGTTTCTAGTATAAGGCCCCAATGCAAAGAATGAACTAAAGCACTGGTCCTAAATGCTATATTATGTTTGAGATTTTATTCTCTCCTGATTTGTTCATAAATAACTTTTATTTTAATTAAAAAAGAATTTTTAAAAGATTTTATTTTATTATTTTTCAGAGGGAACGGGAAGGAGAGAGGCAGAGAGGGACAGAGACATCAATGTATGGTTGTCTTTCACCTGCCTCCAGCTATGAACCTGGCTGGAGACCTGGCTTGCAACCTAGTTATATGCCCTGGCTGGGGAATCGAACCAGCAACCTTTGGGTTCACAGGTTGACGCCTTATCCACTGTGCCACCAGCCAGGGCTTATAAATAACTTTAAAAGTTAAGTATGAATAAACAGCTTCATGAATAGAGATAATGAAGCCTAGAGACCTGTTATAAGAATTATATACTCTTACAGCATTTCCTTCAGGCTGTGTGGCATCAACCAACTGTACAACAAGAATGACTAACCAAACAAACTTTTGTCTTTATTTTTCTGGTGCTTCATTTAATTAGCTTATTCCTTAGAGTAAAGATATTATAATGACATTATTCTTCTACGGAGCAATAGTACAATGCCTTTTTATGGTAATACCCAGAATTATGCAGTGTTTAAAAGCCACCATGACTTTGAGGAATACTCAGTACTTTTTCTATTGCAAACACCTTAGTCATATTCAAAATGAGTGAGTGTAATTCTTTTGGTGTTTTTTCAAACTTCAAATTCTTTTGATAAATCATGACTCCCATAAGGAATAAACATAATTCATTAGCAGTGCTAATGAAAATGTCATATTCAGTAAAGCCAGAATGTCATTTCCTGAAGCAAAATGTTTTTGGATGCTTTGATTGCCAACTATTTTTATGAATGAAAAACTGTGGTCTGGAATAGTAAACTGAACATAGCCAAGGGGATGGGGGTAATAATCCTTACACAAGTAGTTATTTATATGTTTTAATAAAATGACTCTAAAAATAGATTTATAAATCTTCAGGGGTACTAAGAGATTTTTTAATATAAGAAGACTAGGAGAAAAAAACATTATTATCCATAATTCTTTTTTCTGCCCTTACATTAATTGTTGAGACCTTCTCTTCATTCATATTTAACCAAGGAACTTTGAGAAGTTTGAAGTAAGTAGTTTGCTTGATATGAACCATAAACAATGACTCAACGTTTGAATTTCCAACTCCCAATGATTCAGCTATGTAGTTTCCTTCTTAGACAAGTTTTGTCTTAGAGAAATAAAATTTGTTTTTGTGCCTGGCTCATATTAGCATAAAACATATTAGCTGAACCTAATGAATGAAGCTTTTATTAAAGTAGCAGACTAAACAGTTATTCTGATGTTAACTTTGTTCTTATTAGTAACTTTTTCTTGTATTGTGGAAATAAATGATGACCACCTAAATGAGAGCAGTGGCTATTTATTCAGAGCTTGCTATGGGTCAGGAGTCAGCTACCATCACTGCGTTTGGTAGGGACTCAAAGGCAGGCAGGGGAGAGGGAAAACTAGAGGCTGGATAACTAGAAGTAGGGCATTTTGTATGATTAACTTGGGAAGCATATTTGGGTTTCTCTGGTTCTGAGTTATAAGCAATGGGAAAAGGGAAGCTGACAGTCACTGACCAAGTTCTGATCATGCTAGATTAATTGCTGCAGAGACTGTGGTTTGGTTCTCTGGGCTGGAGATCTATTATCACATATAGGCTAGCCCATCTCTGTGTATATATTCAGTCTCTCAATATAGCAGTCAATTTCTTAACTTGCTTTCTTATTTCCATCCCCTTTGAAATCTCAAAATAGATTAGAGGCATGAAAAGTGACTTACCAAGTTATTAAAAATCACTCTAAAAGAGTGTGAGTTGTGGGGGGATGGGAATGGAGAACAAATTTTATTTCTAAATATGTGTTTCTAAATGCAGTTTTAGAGTTCAGGCAACATGATGGAAGAGTAAGTGGAACTACACCAAACTCCCAGGTTGCATCTGGAATTACTTTTTGGGAGAAAAAGTCAGCTGGAACAGAACACCACCTGAAAAGAAATCCTATAACCATGTACAAACAGAAGAGGATGCTTCATTACAGCATGACTGGTAGGAATCGCAAAAAACATGAGAGGGCTGGCTGGGACTCCACTGGAGGCAGCAGCTGAAAGGAACAGAGCCCAGGACTCCACCTGAGAAGGGTGGGTTCTGGTCCCCCAGCTGGGTGTCCCAGCTACAGCAACACAGTGGAGAGGAGAGCAGCAAACACCTGAGAAGGGTGGAAAGCTGTGGAGTTTACTAGCCTGAGAGAGCACTGGAGACAGAGAACTACTAGGGTGGCCACAACGAAAACACATTGGTACCCACCTACCCTGGGCTCTGGCAGAGGGAGAGCAGAGTGGACTTGAGATGCGTGGCGAGATTTTGTGGCAGTGGCTTGGCTTGGAGGAGAGAAGTGGGGAAGCAGCTGTGGGGATGCCAGTGCTGACTCATCGCCCACACCGAAGGCTAACTGAGCTGCACCAACAGGCTTCTGTTTGAGGGTCCTCACAGCCCCATCCACTGGAAGCAATCTGCCCTGCCCAGCAGTGCCTGAGCCTGGCACCTGATCACAATTCTTTTTCATTTCTTTTTTTTTCCTTTAATTAAAAAAAAATTTTTTTTTAGAGAAAGGGGAGGAGGGAGAAAGGCAGAGACGGAGAGAGACATCAACGTATGGTTACCTTCCACCTGCCTCCAGCTACGGACCTGGCTGGAGACCTGGCTTGCAACCTGGTTATGGGCCCTGGCTAGGAATCGAACCAGCAACCTTTAGGTTCGCAAGTTGGCGCCTTACCCACTGTGCTACCAGCCAGGGCACAATTTGATTTACATCTAAATAAACCACTCCTGCCCTGCCCTGTCTGAGCATAGAACAGTAGTTGGCACCTGAAGAGTTATTTCTCACCCAGCAATACCTGGGCCTGGCAGCTGAGCACAAACTCTCTGACTTACAGCTGGGTCAGTCAGATAGCCCCTCACAGTGGTGTGTAAGCCTGGTGACTGTAGATTCATTGCTTTGCAACTGAGTCAGTCCTTCTCACTCAGCAGAGCCTGGGCCTGGCAGCTAATTACAAATTCTCTAACTTACACCTGGGTCAGTCAGACAGCACCCCCCCCCACCCCCACCCCCACATACACAGTGGCAAGTGAGCCTGGTGGCTGATTATTGATTCATTGGGTCACAGCTGAGTTGGTCTGTCCCGCCCAGTGGCTTCTTGGCCTGGCAGCTGATCACAAACTCATTGGACTACAACTGACTCTTTCAGTCTAGCCCAGTGGCCCCTTAGACTGACAGCTGATCACAGATTCAGTGAATTACAATAGAATCTTTCAGTTGAGCCCAGCACCACTTGAGCCTGGTGGCTAATCACAGATTCATTGGATTACAACTGAACCTTGCTACTTAGCCCAACAGCTTCTGAGCCTGGTGGTTGATCACAGATTCATTGGATTACAATTGGATCCTGCTGCCTAGCCCAGTGATGCCTGAGCCTGGCAGTTGATCACGGATGCACTGATTTACATCTGAATCCCACCAAGCTGGGATTACATCAGGTCCCACCAAGATACACCTGAGTGAGCTGATGGCTGATCCACTGGGTTACAATTGAACCTCTCTGTCTAGCCCAGCAGCGCCTGAGTTTGGTAGCAGATTCATTGATTTACAACTGAATCAGTCTGTCCCCCAAAACTGCATCTGTGCCTGGTTGAGGATCACAGACTGATAGGATTACACATAATGAATCCTTCCAGTCTAGCAGTTCCTTAGCCTGGCAGCTGATCACAGTCTGATTGGAATACAATGAAACCTAAAAATGGGGGGAAAAAGAAACAGTCCATCACTGAAAGGGAAGTGGGAATCCCCAGAAGGATCACTAAATGAAACAGAGACAAGCAAATCCATTTACATTTGTACCTGTGTTCCTGTCTGTCTCTGTTTCTTCACCTTCTTCAAGCAGACCCTTTAGCATCTTTTGCAATGCTGGTTTGATGGAGATGTATTCTTTTAGACTTCTTTTGTCTGGGAAGCTCCTTATTTCACCTTCCATTTTGAATGACAGCCTTGCTGGGTAGATTATTCTTGGTTGCAGGCCTTTGTTTTTCATTGCTTGAAAAATTTTTTGCCATTCCCTTCTGGCTTGTGTTTCAGTTGAGAAAGCAGCTGATAACCTTATGAGAGCCCCCTTGTATGTTTCTAGGTGTTTCTCTCTTGCTGCTTTTAGGATTCTCTCCTTGTCTTTGAAATTTGCCATTTTAATAATGATGTGTCTTGGCATGGGCCTGTTTGGATTTATCTTCCTTGGGACCTTCTTTGCTTCCTGAGATTGCATGACATTTTCTCTCCTCAAGTTAGGGAACTTTTTTGTCATTACTTTTTTGAACAGGTTTTCTATCCCTTGCTCCCCCTCTTCTCCTTCTGGTATCCCTGTGATACAGATGATATTATGTTTCATGTTGTCCTGCAGCTTTCCTAAGACCTCTTCATTTTTTTAAAGTCTTTTTTCTTTTTGTTGCATTGCCTGGGAATTTTTCTCTACATTGACCTCCAGCTTGCTGATCTGATCCTCTGTTTCTAGCCTGCTTTTGACTCCTTTTACTGTGTTCTTCAATTCAGAAATGGTATTCTTCATTTTCTCCTGGCTCCTATTAATGGTTTCTATGTCCTTCTTAATGTTGGTGTAGTTCTCTGTAAGTTCCTTGTAGATATCCTGGAGTTCTTCATAGCTCTCCTGGAGTTGTTTGCAGTTTTCTTTGAACTGGCTGAGCTCATTGAGCTTCTCTATCATCATTCTTTTGAATTCCATGCCTGATAGGTTGCTTGCCTTTATTTCATTTTGCACTCTTCCTTTCCATTTGCTGAGGGTTTCTTTGTCTCCCCATTTTAGGTGGTTCTTCTTTGTTTCTGTTTCTTAGATTGGTCTGCTTTGACTGTCTTAAGGTGTGACCTTCCTTGGTGTAGAGGTGCACTTTTTTACTTTCAGAATGGTGCTTGGTGATGTCAGCTCATGTCCCAGTGTGGCCTAGTCAGCCAGTTGGAGACTACCGGAGATCCACTGTCTTTGTCTGTCTCCTTTAGTTGTTAATCTAATCAGTCTGTGATCAGTGGTGAATTCACCTGGACTGCACAAATGAATTCAGTTGTTAATCCAATCAACCTGTGGCTTGAGGTCAGGTTTAGGCACTGCTGGGTGGGGCAGATTAATTCCTATGGGTGGGGCTGTGGCTTCTCCTCAGGCTCCCTCCCTTTGGTGAAAAGTGGTCTGCTGGCTGTATGAGGGATAGGTCAGCACTGTACTCACGGGCTGCTCCCTCAACTCTCCCCCTAAAGCCACTGACCCAGACTTTCCCCAAGCTTCTTTCTTGTTCACTCTGCCCTTTCTCTGCTGGAGCCCAGGGTAGGTAGGTGGGTGCCACTATATCTTAGTGCATGGTCCCTTTAAGAACTCGATTTCTCTGTCAAGCCAGCTAAACCTGGCAGCTTTTTACTTTTCACAGCTGGGTGCTATTTTACTCTCAGCTTTGTCACTGTAGGCTGGGAAGGCCAGGTGAAGGTTTAGATCCCACCCTTCTCAGGTGGAACCCCTGGCTGCTGAGATGTTTCTCTGTCCCTTCAGCTGCTGCCCATGGGAGCCCCACCAGCCCTCTTGGGTCTCCGCACTTTCTACCAATCACGTTGCGATAAATCAGCTCTTCTGATCCATTCCTAGTTAATAAGGCTTCTCTCCAATAGGTGTACCATTGGTTATTCCAGATGATTTCTCCCTAATTAATTTGTAATTCAGTTTGGTGTTGGGAGGAGATTGGTGTAGCTCCACTTACTCCTCCACCATCTTGGTTCTCTCCAATTCCCATATTTTTACTTTTCCCTTATCTCAATCCACCTAACTGTCCAAGACTCTCCTCCTACTCTTGTTTTAAAGTCTACTCACTCTCTTGCTACAACTCTTTCCTGGTCCTCAACCTAAGTATTCCTTCTCTCCCCAGCACTTAAACCCTTTCTTTATTTTTCTTTTTCTTTCTTTCTTTCTTTCTTTCTTTCTTTCTTTCTTTCTTTCTTTCTTTCTTTCTTTCCTTCTTTCTTTCCTTCTTTCTTTCCTTCTTTCTTTCCTTCTTTCTTTCCTTCTTTCTTTCCTTCTTCCTTCTCCTTCTCCTTCTTCTTTTGTGGGTGCACTACTAGGGACCACACATTCTTTTTTTCTGCTAAAAGCACCCTGGTCCTTGCTCCACCTGGACCAATCAGTGCTCACTGAGGGTGGACAGGGATGTAGATGCGGCAACTATATATACAGGCTTATACGGTTCATTCGCATTTGAGGCTTTGATCTTCCCCCTAGTCATTTCTATATAAGAGATAAGTTGACTTTCTCTCTTGCATTCCCCCTATCTTTGCTACTCCTTTGCACCCTTCAACATTATGTATACTTTAGTCAATTTAATCATTTCCCCCTTCTTATAGTAGTCTTATCATATCTACATCCCTATTAAGACTGGTTCAGTTGCAGCTGAGGGTGTGAATAAAAGTGGGGGTTACCTTGGAGGGTATGGGTATTTAGCTAGGTTCATAAGCATTCAAATGAGGAATTAAAAAGGAAAGATAACTCTGAAGGTGTGGTTATTTTGCTGGACTGGTGGTTCTCTTTCAGGAGGACCTCAAAAACAGTGTATGAGATGGGATAGAAGAGTGTCTCTAAATCAGCCACTAGAGGAAAAGGAGCAACACATACAACCAATCCAAAATACAACCAGACAGCCCAAGTTAATGACATAAAGAGCACCCCAAGAGCAACAAGTTGAGGAAATCTAGGAGACTGCAATACTGTGAACTCCACAAATCTACTAACACAGAAGGGTGCTCCACCAAGGCAGGGAATCAAAGCAGATTAATCCAAGACAAAAACAAGCAACAACAGACACCCAAAATGGGGAAAAAAAGAATCAGTCCATCACCAGAAGGAAAGGAGGAGTCCCCAGAAAGATCACTAAAGGAAACAGAGGCAAGCAAACTATCAGATATAGAATTCAAAATAATGATGATAGAGAAGCTCAATGAGCTCAGCCAGCTCAAAAAAACATTACACACAGCTCCAGGGGAACTATGAAGAATTTCAGGAAAGCTTACAAGGAACTTACTGAGAACCACACCAGCATTAAAAATGACTTAGAAACTATCAGTAAAAGCCAGGAGGAAATGAAGAATACAATTTCTGAATTGAAGAATACAGTAGAAGGAATCAACAGTGGGCTAGAGGAAGCAGAGGATCCGATCAGTGAGCTGGAGGACAACTTAAAAAAAATAGTCCAAGACAGTGCAAGAGAATGAAAAGAGGCTTAACAAGAATGAAGAGGTTTTAAGAGAGCTGAAGGACAACATAAAGTGAAATAATATCCATATCATAGGGATACCAGGAGGAGAAGAGAAACAAGAAATGGAAAACCTGTTCAAAAAGTAATGATAGAAAATTTCCCTAACGTGACAAATGAAAATGTTACTCAAGTTCAGGAAGCACAGAGAGTCCCAATGAAGATCAACCCAAACAGACCAACTCGAAGACACATTATAATTAAAACGGCAAATTTCAAAAACAAAGAGCGAATCCTAAAAGCATCAACAGAGAAACAGCAAATAACATATAAGGAGTCTCTGATAAGGCTATCAAATGATTATTCAACAGAAACAATACAAGCCAGAAGGGAATGGCAAAAAATATTCCAACAAATGGGAAATGAAGGCCTGCAATCAAGAATACTCTACCCAGCAAGGCTCTCATTCAAAAGGAAGGAGAAATAAGGAGTTTCCCAGACAAAAGAAGTCTAAAAGAATACATCTCGAGGAGTGGGCGGTGCGGCCTTTGTCTCTGGCAATGGCGGGATGATTATTTCAGGAACTGGAAGCCCAGCAAGCCCTTTGACCAAGCCCACAGGTTCTGGCTCCACCTGGACCAATCAGAAATCATAAAGGGGGAACACATAGCTAAAACCTTTCTTTATTAATATTGATTTCTCTTTGTCTTGTGACTTTCTCCCCACCTCCTATTTTTTTTTTCTCTCTTTCTTTCTTTCTACTTTCTTTTCTCCGTGATAAAACCCAACGGTCCTGGCTCCACCTGGACCAAACAGAGACCATAAAGGGTGAAGAGACACCTAAACCTTTTCTTTATTAATATTGATTTCTCTTTCTCTTGTGACTTTCTCCCTTTTTTTCTTTCTTTTTTTTCCCTCTGCTAAAAGCCCTCAAGTCCAGGCTCCATCTGGACCAGTCAGGGATTATTAAGGGTGAACAGCCATCTAAACCTTTTCTTCTTATTATTATTATCGTTTTTATTTCTTTTTTCCTTTTGCATTTTTTTTTTGTTTGTTTGTTTGTTTGGTTTGGTTTGGTTTTTTAGTTTTTGGTTTCTTTTGTTTTTGTTTTTGTTTTTGTTTTTTGTTTTTGTTTCTGCTAAAAGCCCACAGGCCCAGAATACATCCAGACAGCCCAAATAAAGGACACACCAAGAACAGCAAGTGGAGAAAATCTGGGAGACGGCAACATTGAACTTCACAAATCTCCTATCACAGAAGGGTGCTCAACTAAGGCAAGGAAGCAAAGCAGGTTAACCCAAGGAAAGAACAAAAATAAATAAATAAATAGATAGCAAGCAAGAACAGACACCCAAAATGGGGAAAAAAAGAATCAGTCCATCACCAAAAGGAAAGGAAGAATTCCCAGAAAGAACACAAAATGAAACAGAGGCATCTGGAATATCAGATAAGGAATTCAAAAGAATGATGATAGAGAAGCTCAGTGAGCTCAGCCACATCAAAGAAAACTGTAAACAACTCCAGGAGAACTACAAAGAACTCCAGGGAAATTACAAAGAACTCCAGGGAAGTTACAAGGAACTTACTGAGAATTACAACAGCATGAAAAGGACATGGAAACTATCAATAAGTGCCAGGAGGAAATGAAGAATACAATTTCTGAATTGAAGAATACAGTAGAAGGAATCAACAGTAGGCTAGAGGAAGCAGAGGACCAGAACAGCGAGTTGGAGGATAATGTAGACAAATACTCCAAGACAGTAAAGAGAATAAAAAATGGCTGAATAAGACTGAAGAGGGGTTAAGAGAGCTGCAGGACAACATGAAACGTAACAACATCCATATCATAGGGATACCAGAAGGAGAAGAGAAACAAGGAATGGAAAACCTGTTCAAAAAAGTCATGATAGAAAATTTCCCTAACATGATGAGTGAAACATTAATCCAGTTCAGGAAGCACAGAGAGTCCCAATGAGGATCAACCCAAACAGACCAACACCAAGGCACATTATTATTAAAATGGCGAATTTCAAAGACAAAAAGAGAATCCTAAAAGCATCAAGAGAGAAAAGACAAATAACATACAAAGGGGCTCCAATAAGGCTATCAAATGATTATTCAACAGAAACAATTCAAGCCAGAAGGGAATGGCAAAAAGTATTTCAAGTCATGGTCAACAAAGGCCTGCAACCAAGAATACTCTACCCAGCAAGGCTCTCATTCAAGATAGAAGGAGAA
>PVIW01016504.1:0-16463 GCA_004026585.1 Noctilio leporinus | reverse complement strand
GCACTTACCTGCCCCTGCCTGCACCTGCCTGCAGCACCTGCACCTGCACTTACCTGCCCCTGCCTGCACCTGCCTGCAGCACCTGCACCTGCACTTACCTGCACTACCTGCACCTGCCTGCACTGCCTGCAGTCAGGGCTGCATCTGGTGCTGAGACTGCAGGTTCAGGGGGTGTGGCTGGAGGAGCAGCCCCTCATTCCTGTCAGTCCCCACGGCCTTCCAAGCCCTCTCTAGGGGGTGGGAGCATCGACATCCATTTTCTCCCCTAACGGGGGAAGTTTCTCCACCCGCTCAGCTAACTTCTGTCCCAACTCCTGCTTGGTGGCTGGCGATGCCTGTGCAGGAGGGAGGCCCCCTTGCTCGGTGCTGAGGACGCCCAGGCTCTGTGTTCGTGGGGTCCGGAGACGTCCTACGTCCAGCTCAGCAGCCCGGCCCACCTGACCCCCAGCTGCGGGGTCCTCCCCAGCCCCAGCCTGGGCCCGGCCCTGGAGGCCGGTCCTGTCTCCAGGGCTCCTCTCAGAGGCTCCGTCTCGGGAAGGCCCTCCTGGGCCCCGGGGGCCTTGTTCCCAGCTCACCCTGATTGGAGTGTGCAGGTGGGGGGATGCCCCCAGGTGCTGTGTGGAGGGGGAGCCTGGCCGTTGCGTGTGGTAATTACACACCAGACCTGCGTTTTCACAAGCGGTACGACGAGGCCGGAGCAAATGCTGCAGAGCGGTCACAGCCTTGGACCAGTCGTCCAGGAAGCACGAGGAATCGCTTTGAAAAGCGAGAAACTATCTGTGTGGGTCACGTGGGCTGAGGGCTCTGGGCCCTGCTGGGCTCCGGGGGGGGACCCCACGCCGGCCTGCTGCACCGGGGCTTCTGTTGGAGGACACGGGGCAGGACTGTGACCTTCTCCAGGTGTGAGCTGGAGGGTGCGTCCCGAACAGCCGACCCTTCTAACTTGAGAACCATGAAATGGGGGTTTCTTGGGTGTTTGCAGAAATTTCAGACTCAGGGTTTGAGGCTCAGCTGTTGGGGTGAGGGTGGCAGTGAGGATGGGTCAAGGGTGTGGGGTCTCATGTCCCCGAGGCGGGACCTGTTCCCGAGAGCTGGGGGTTGACGTCCGGGTGCCTCAGCTGGGCCTGGGGGTGCAGGGAGGGGCAACTGGTGGTCACCGCCAGGCATGTCAGACTGGGGTGCTGCTGGTCTGTTGCAAGAAGGAATTGCCCCATGAGCTCGGCAGCGAGGAGGGGGGCTGGTTCACTGAAGGACGTGTCACCGCTGAGCTCAGAGGGCTGCACGGGCAGCATGTGGCACTGTCTTCCCACAGCCCTGCCTGGTAAACTCGCCATCTCCACCGTGTCGCGTCGCGAGCTCGGACGTGCACTTTGCATACGGGTCCTGGCGTCAGCTTGTGACGGAGACAGGGTGGAGGGATGGCGTCGTCCAGCTGCGGAGGGCATGACACGCCATCCGAGGAATGTCCCCAGAAAGACCATGGTAGGGTTCGAGGGTCGGAGCTTCCGGCCTTGCCCCTGACCTCCAGGGAAGGGAGAGGGGCTGGAGGGGAATCCAGTACCAACAGCCAGTGAGTTGGTCAATCGTGCCTGCGTGACGGGGCTCCAAACCCCCTTGAAGGCCGTGAATGATGGGGTTTGAGAGCTTCCTGGCTGGTGAACACGTGGACATGCTGGGCCGGTTGCTCCCGGTTGCTTCGAGTCACAGGAGCCTCGGGTCGTTTCCTTTCAAGTTACGGTAGCAGGAAGAACGTTTCCCGAGTCCTGGGAATGCCTCCGGCAAGCGCCCACCCCTGGGGAGTGCTGGTGTTGGCAACACACCGTGTACTTGGTGTTTGCACTGTGCTCCTCCTTATTCACGTGTCTTTCTGTGGCATGGGGAGAGCACTGCACATGCATGAGGAAAGCACATATGAACTCCCGGGGATTCATGGGCTGTCATCTATGGAGGACCAGGGGGCAGGGCCAGGGCGGCTGCCTGTGTCCGGGGAATCCATCAATCCCATTTTCGGTATTAGCTACTGTTGGCAGAAAGAAAAAGCAGTCGGAAATGGAATCCAGTTCCCCGATCGTGCCTTAGTTAGCCCCGTACTACAACTCAGCGTAAAAACATGAAGAACAAAGACAGCATCGGTTGCAGCACTGTCTCCGTCACAAACACAGGCAGCCGGCGACCACGTGACGGACCTCGAGGTTCTGGACCTGGGCTGCCTCGTGGCTGCCACGTGCGCCACCGTTGGCGAGAGTGAGTGCGCATTTGGTGACAGTCAGGCACGTCCTGAGGACTGAGTGAGGGTTTGAACAAGGGCCGAGGGGAATGGGTCTCAGACGTGCACCTGATCTCGAGAGCCGTGTCCGCGGCCGCGTTGCAGCTGTGGGGGGTTTCCTGCCCTCACAAGTCGGGGAATCGGCAGTTTTCCGTTTGCTCACCTCCCCGGGCGCTGCAGGGCCGCAACGCCATGGGCTGGTTCTCAGGAAATCAGAGCAGAAGGCACTTTAGCTTTGGCTATTTTGCGTTTATCTTTGGGGTTTCATCAAGCGCCCTTAAAGCTGGTCATTTTCGTGGGTGCAGGTCCCCAAATCTCCGAGTCTTGCTGTACCTGCAGTGGACAAAGCAGGACAGGCTGGGCCTCCATGTCCCAGCATGTCCCCCTGATGCAGCGCTGTGGTTTTGGGGTGCTTGGAGTGAGTACCGGCCCCCATGGGAGCCCAGGGTCTTGTCAGAGTTATGGGAAGGGAATAAAGGGTCACATGCTGACCCTGCAGAGCCCCGAGGGCCTGGCTGGGCAGTGGGAGCAGAAGCGCCCTGTGTGCCCCACCACTGTGCACACAAGGAGGAACCCCTGCTGGGCACCACCCCCATACCCCGCCTGGCCACGCACCGACGTGGGCCGTGTGCGCCGGGCTAGGCTGGTGGAAGTGTGAAAACGCCCTCTGAGCACTAAGACCTCCACGCCTGGCCCTTGGTAGGGTTCACAGTAAAGGTGGGCGCCAGGGTCACGTGCGATTGTTTTTTTGTGGATTAAATGTGTTAGGAACCTACAGAAGGCCCTTGCTTACGCACGTTTGATAAAGGGAAGGCTCACCTCGTCCCACCAACACTCCCTCCGAATGGGGTTCTGTTCCGACTGGTGGGACGTCTTGAGCCCCGTGTGCACGTCGGTCCAGTGGCTGATCGCCGTGGGGAGACCTTCCCTGTGGGGAGTAACTACGTCAGCGCCGCGTGTCAGCCCAGGAGGAAGAGGCTTCAGGGACAGGATCCTTGCGTCTGCAGCCCCACCTGGACCGTGGTCACGGCAGGGTGGGCGCCTGCGCCCGGTGGCCTCGCAGGCCGGTGTTGCTGGGGACGTGGGGGGCTGGCCCCGGAGGGTTACTGAGTTTTCAAAATTAGCAGCCTCCTCCGCGTGGGTGTGGCTGGTGACCAGACCCTCAGCCGGTTCCTCTGTTCCGTGATGTCATGAGAACCAGGACAGTAGCGCACATGGGGCGAGAGTGACAGGGGAGGGACCCCGAGAGTGATGCCCACAGAATTGCACGTCGCTGCCACAAAACAGTTCCCACTCGTCATTCATAACACGCGTCTCCGGAGATGCCCGGTCACCTTTCTCGACAGAAAGTAAAACCCCAAAGAGGGAACCTTTCCAGGCCAGGGGTTCCATGCGCGCGCCCCGCCCAGCGCCCTGTTCCTGCTCCTCCCTCTGCCCTTCTGTCCCGGCGGCCACGGGAGTGCTGCCTTGATTTTTGAACTTCAAGTTAAATTTCCGACACTCCGGCCCCTTAGCTTTGAAAACCGTTTCTTTGATTCCCCGTACGCTAGTTAATGCCTTTGATCCCGGATAATTAATAAGAAATTGTGAGCACGTTCCTTGGCAAAACTCTGCATCTTAAATCGGCCACTTCAGAGGATTAAGACAAAGCTCTTCCTCAGAAGATTCTCCCTTAAAACTTTAAGTGCACGCTACTTCGGTTCCGTGGGTGGGAGGGGTGACGTGCACATCATTTTATGTTCCGAGGCAATTCTTGGTTCTGCAGATCATCTCAAACAGATACCTTCAGATTAAGCAATGCTTTTATCCCCCTGCCACTTTTGCCTCTGATCACTGTGTTTTTTTTTTTTTCAAACGGGTCAGGAGACTTCATTCTTCAAAGCGGTTAATAAAAATTTCACAGTAGGTCTGCCTTTTGAACTCCCGTCAGATGTTCAGTTCGGAAGGCCGGCTGCAAGGCCCCCGCCGGCAGGAACACGCGTGCTAACTTCTCTAGGCAGCGCGGGCCGGAAGCACGCACACGTGTCCGCTGCACGCGTGGACGGAGAGGAGGCGTGCCGGGAGGGAGGTGACCTGACCCCGTGGTTGCCGGCGTGCTTTCCTGCGGAGGGTCTGCGTCAAGGTGCTCTTCGTGAATAAGGGGGAGGCAAAAATGGTGTCTCAGCCTTTGGGCCCACAGTTTACTCGAAAGAAAGGATTTTTCCTTCCATCGATGGACCTTGACTCACCGAAGATAAATGCAGTGAAGAGCGTGCTGGGTGAGGCTATGATGTTAACATTATTCATACCCGGCAGGACCGGAAATGCCTTCAACCTTTGGGCAGAAGCAGGAGCCAATCGCAGCGAAAATCCCACTTCAGAAGCCGTCCCGCTTGGGATAGGCGGGGCCCGGAGGCCAGGCCAGCACGTGGGCGCCGGGTCCCCGCGGTGGGCGCTGCCGCTTCCGTTTCTAAGTGGCTGTGTTGACCCTCTCACAGGGAAAGCACCTTGGCTTCCCACCGGCGGAAGTTTCTTCTGCATGAAAATACGCGATGGAAGATGCCACCGGGTTGAATTCTTTGCGGTTCCGCGTCTGAGCCCCGGCGGACGGCCGCCTGTGCGGGGCCCCCGTCCAGCCCTGGTGTGGTTTCCAGCCGGGCGTCCACAGCCCGGAACAGGCCCCCGCTGCTGCAGGTTCGGGGAGTCGGGGGCGGCGGGGAGACACCCTTGTGTCCAAAAGAAGAACTAACAGGAAGACTGGGAGAGCCATTGGGGGTGCCGAACTCAGGGGTCCCCAGGAGCAGCACCTGGAGGTCAGGGTGGAGGGGGGTCTCAGGCTCAGGCTACCTGGGAGTTGGAGGACCCTCCGGGGTGACCCTGGCGGGCAGAAGGGTGGCCGAGGGTCCCGCACTGACCACTAGGAAGGTGCGTCACCCGATTTCCCCTGGGAAGCCGCACACCCCGTTCCTCCACCGGTGGGACCCCTGTTTTTCCTGCTCACCCCGCCACGCGGGTCTATTCTGAGGAGCACCAAGTACCTTTACTTTTTTTTTCATGAATGTTGCGGTTCAAGTTGTTTCAGGTATTGGACCCTGGATGGAAACATTGTTTCCTTTCCGGGTGTCGCTGTGTTTATAAGGCTATGTGGATGTTTTCCGTTCTCGCTTGGCTGTCTCCTTCCTCTAAGAGCTGGGAACTCTTTGCCTACCCACTGCAGAGCTGTCAGCTGGCTCCGAGGGGAAACCGAGAGCTTCCCTGTCCAGGGGGGACGCAGGGCGACCACCTCACCCGCCTCGCTGCCTGGTCTGGTTTCCCTTCCCAGCGGCCGGAGCTCATGTCCCTCTGTCCCCCTCTCACAGCTCCCGTCACCTTGTTCTGCGCGGTTTGGTTTCCTTTCCGTTTGCTTCCACGCTCTTGGCAGGATTTTCCAGGCGGACGGCTTTGGTCGGGCGCGTTCGGACTCATTTCCCTCAGCTCCCCGGACACGCGGGCCTGGTGCCGCGACCTCACTCTTGCGCTTAGTTTCCCCCGGAAACACGGACCGGACTCGGGTTAGGCGGGCTGCGTGCGGAGGGGGGTGTTGGGCTTTCGGGATCCTGGGGAGCGGCGTCCACGGCCCAGAAAGCCCCCGAGGCTTTGGCCGGCGGCTGCGCGTCCTCCGTGCGCAGGTTCCCTGTCCCGTGGTCAGAGCCCCGTGTGAGCCAGGAGGACACTGCTCACCGTGCAGGGCGGCGCCGTCTGAGCGCAGGAGCCGGGATCCCGGCAGGAATAAAAAGCTGGGGGTCCCATCAGAGCCCTCCATGGCTTCTTAGGAAAACCAGGATCTGCGTCTTCAGCTGATACCAGAGGCGGTCACGGGGGTGCGGCCGTCCTGTCCCACGGGCCTCATGTCCAGGGGTCCCTGGGGAGCCGCCCTCTTGAATCCACACCCCCTGCAGGAACCCGTCTGTAAAGATTAGGGAAATGGGCGGCACGTTACGGGACTCAGATGCCACCGCAACGTGCTCAGCAAGGTGAAGGGAGGATGTTTACGGCGGCGCCTGGTACCTGCCATCGTCCTGCTCTGTCTCTGCCCCCTGTGATGCCCGGGGACCCTCTCCTGGGGGACCCTGAGTTCCCGTCTGATTCCGGCACCGGGCGCCGAGATCGTCTTGTGAAGCCACCGTGTCACGGGGAAGAGACAGGAACTTCAGGCGTGTGGGGCACCCGTGAAGGCGCCGACCTTGGACCAGAACCCAGCCCGCCGGTCCTTGGCCCTGGGCCGCGTGTCCTGGTTCAGCCGGACGGTCGGCGTCCTTGGCTCAGCGCCAGGACTGCGTCCCACGGGGGAGTCACCCCCGCGGGCTCCCTGTGGCCGGAGCAGGAGGCCCCCCGTTCCTGTCCCCGCGGCTTCCCCAGGACCGTCTGCCGGTGACCTCGGCCCCAGGCCCTGAAGCTGCCCTCTCGGTCCTGAAGGGGAGAAAACAACCTTCCCGCCGTGGAATCGCCCATGGAAACCAGCGCGGAAACGCTTTGCTCCTGGCCTCCCGTGGGGCCGTCCGGGCACCGGGGAGGGTCCTTTCCACTCACATCAGCCCCAGACACAAGCCGTGTGGCGGCCCAGCCCCCGGCCCAGGGGCAGCGGTTTCAACAAAGGACGTCCCTGAGCCGACCGAGTGCACGAGGGGGTGGGGGCCCCCCCGCGGTGACGTGCCCGGAGCAGATGCAGCCCCGCCGCGCGGAGAACCGGCCGTGAGGGTGCTCAGGTTGCCATGGTGACGCCGCGTTGCCACTCCGGAGCGGACAGCACCTCCTGCAGGGGGTTGCGTTTGTTTACGCTGCTGCTGCTGCTGCTTCCAGCAGAGATGGTGTGTGCACATGCGTGTGCAGGCGTGTGCACACGGGCCCCGCACGGGCCGTTCACGGGAGGCGATTCCGCTCAGCGCTCCCGGGGCCCACGACGGGCCCTGAGCCACAGTCCGGGGGGCAGACGTGCCTCCGTCTCCCGCCGATCAGGGGTCTGGATACCAGGGGGCAGGGGTCCCGGGTCCTTTGCGGGGAGAAGGGAGGAGGGCGGGGATCCCCCCGGGCTGTAGGTTTAGAAAGACGCTCCGGGACGGTCCCCTCCGCGGAGACCTGGTCGGACGGGGCTGACGAGGGACACTCTGTCCCAAACCCCGGAGCCTGCGAACGTGCAGCTTACGCCTCCGGGCCGGGGGTGCTGGTGGGGACGCTGCCCCCTGGTTGACGTGGTGGGAGACGCCGACGCCCCCCGCCCAGGCCCTGCGCCCGCTGTGCCCCGCGTTCTGGCCCCGTCGGCGTCCGGCCCGTGCGTCCTGGGACGGGAGCTCCAGGCAGAGGCTCTGCGTGCCCCGCGGGCGGCGGCTCCCACAGGGACAGCAGAGCTGGGTGCCGCCGCCGGGCCCCGCAGGGCCGAGCGTGGAGTCTCTCGGAACATCCACCGGCCTCGGCGCGAACGTGGCCGTTACACTGGCGTGTGGACGTCGGCCTTTCACTCCTGGCCTCCCATCTGGGGCAGCGTCTAAACACTCATTTATGACGACAAACCGGAATGAGGTCATGAACCCGGCGGACTTTCTGCCTTTGGAGCCGCCGTGTCGGGCTGGAAGTGGGTTCTGGAGAGGAAGCCGGTGCCAGGACAGGGGGAGGGGGGTCCCGGCGTCTCCCTTCTGCCCGGGACGCGCGGCAGAGGAGCAGGTGCGCGCGGGCTCCCCGCCCGTCCACCCCGGGGTGAAGCGGGTCCCGTCCATGTCACAGGGCCGCCGCGTGGGCCGTGTTGGGCAGGTGCACCTGGACGGCGGTGCCCTTGACGCTTGGCACCCATGCCTCCCAGGGCCACGGGTCCCAGAGGACGGCAGTGTCACCGGCCCCTCGGGACGAAGCAGGAGGCGCGTCCCCACGGCATCAGGGCTCCTACACGGGCGACCACTCCTAATCGCTTTCTAATTTTCAGATAAGTTGCTTTCCTTCTCCCTTGGTTCACAGCACCGCGTGGGCATCCCGGCTCCGTGCCGGTCCCCACGCGCTGCGGAGGCTGGTGTCACACCGCGTGGCCGGGGCTGTCCTGCGCGTCTCCCCTCGCCCACGGGCGGGTCTTGTCCATCGGGGGACCCCACGTGTTTTCAGGGAGGTGACGAGCTCTTCCACGAGACTTCGGGGGTCGTGGTGGCCGCGTCCCCTGGTGGCCTTTCTCCCGCTGTCTGTCCGTGTCCCCTCTCGGACCTCACTTGACTGTCACCGTCCCGTCCCCCGGGCTCGTCCATGCCGGCTGGCTTCCCCTGACGGGCTGAACCTACCCCGTGTGCGAGCGACCCCCAGCCCCATCGCTGGGCACGGGGGTCACCTCCCTGCTGCAGGAACCCGCGTTGACAAACGCCCCCTCGACTTGGCAAACTCTCACTTTGTCACGGCTGAGCGTCGTGGGAAGTGGGACTTGCCCGGGTCCTCCTCCCAGAGGCCGACGCCAGAGGGAGGGCCCAGGGTGCGGGGTCCGCCGGTCGCTGGGGGTCAGAGGGGACAGGACGTGGGTCTCGGGACAGGGTCAGGTCCGGGGGTTTCGAGGTGGTGAGTCTGGCCCCTGGGCTGCGGTGTGGGGACGAGGTTGGCAGAAACGGGGCTCCGTCCGCCGGTTGCCTGCTCCGCCCACGGCGGGCGCACAGGGGCTGACGAAACAGTGCTGCTCCCGGTGGACGGGCAGCTCTGGCCTCTTCTGGACCCGCGGGCTGGGCTCCCTGGGGCGGGCAGGGACGGGGGTCTCAGCGGCCCCCGCCCTCCTCCAGGCACACGTGACAGGCTGCTCACAGAGGCCACGCCAGGTCTGTGGGGACCGGACGGCCGCCTGCCGAGGGCTGGGCTCCCTGCGGCCCAGGACCTGTCCTCACGCCTCCTGCCCGGCTCCTCCCCCCCAGCTCGAGGGCAGAGCTGCCGCTGAGGCCACAGAGGTCCCCCCTGGGGCACAGTGGGGGGACGTCCTTCTGAAGTTCCCGCAGGAGCAGGCCCGGTGGGGCCCCGGCCTCGGGGCTGCGTCTGCGGGGGCTCAGCTGTGCCCACCCTGTGCCGAGGGCCCGGCTGGGTAACGGGAAGGTGGGACCTTCCCATCTGTGTGGGGAGGCCGGGCAGGGAAGGGAGAGAGGGACCCTCACCCTGGACCTGATCAGGGACAGGGCCCCTCCCGTGCCCCTCCGTCCCTCTCAGAAAGGTGGGCGAGGGGCCTTCAGTGGCGGAGGCGGTGACGGGCGGCTGGTTTCCCGTCCCTGTCCCCGCGCAGATAAGGTGACCCTCCCGGACTCCCTCTCCCCTCATCCACCTAACGCTCCGCTTTCGGGCGGTGCCGCGAGTTCTATTCTCAGCTGAACGGCCGGCGGACGTCGGGGCTGATAAGAGGCGCAGCCGCGGTTCCCTGGCAACCGGCTGGAGCCGGAGGTGGCAGGTGGGGAGACTGGCGGCTGCAGGTGACCCGCCTTCTGCTTCTCCCCGTGTCCCGGCAGCCGCGCCAGGCGCCCGCGGAGGTTGGGGCGTCGGAGCTCCTGGTGACGGAGGCTCTGAGGGCCCTGCAGCTGTTCTTGCTCGGGTCCCTGTCCCTGTCCCCGTCCCCCGACCCGGGCCCGGAGGAGCCAGGCCTCCAGGGCGCCCCGGCCTGCAGACCTGGGGGTCAGGCTGGCCACCCCTCGCCCTGTGAGGCGGCAAGGAGCCCGATTGTCCACCAGTGACGGAGGCGGCCAGTGGGCTGGAGCGGCCAGGGTGCTGCTAAGGTGACCAAGGGCTCCCTGCTCAGGGCAAAGTGACCAAGTGACACTTCGCTGCTGCCGCAGACAATGCACGTCAGGGGTGCCCCGTGCTCTGCGCATTTCCACTCGGGCTTCTCCCCGAAAACTCTGCACCAATGCCGCCCCCGCTGCCCGCCGTGTTGGGGAGCCGGGGTCCCCCGACTCGCCTCACCCGCCCCGGGACGCGCTGCGTTGCGTCGTGTGCGAAGGGCCGTAGGATTTAGAAGAGAGGAGACGTTCAGATGGTCTGGCCCCACCCTGCGGCTTCCAGAACCAGCCGACCTGCCCCGAGGCTGCTGCCCAGCGAGAGTCCGGGGTCGGCCGGCCAGCTCGGGACGCAGAAGCAGGACGGGGAGAACCTGCGCGAGACGGACCAGCAGTTCGGAGGTTAACGCCGCCATTTGAAAACCTATTACTGTTCGTGCCTGAAACGCTCGGATTCAAGGGTTGGAAGCCACGGCTGATGATATCAGGGGGCCGGGAGGCCGCGCGCCCGGGCGCAGGTGCGATTCCCTGTCGCCAATCAAGGCTGCGTCTCCCCGCAGCCCCGGCCGCTCCGGCCTCTCCAGACGCTGCAGCGCCCGGCCTGTCTCTGGGGGTCACAGGCTGAGAGGCATTTACATGCAGCCGGGGGAGCTCCGAGCTGCCCCCCCCAGCCGGCTGCAGGTCTCAGTCTGCGGGAAGCGGGTGGGGGAGCCCCGCTGTGCCAACGTCCGTCTGAAAAGCAGGCTGGGCAGGTGGCTCTCCCGCCTGCCTGGGCGCAAACCACGGTTGACCAAGGCTCTGGGCTGCAGGCCCTGCCATGGGGGGCAGGAGACCGTGCCGTGGGGGGCGCCGGGGCAGGGGGGTGCAGGCCCTGCCCCTCCCTCGTCACCAGTGGGCTCCTGAGACCCGTCTGCCTGTCCAGATGCAAAAGTACAGTCCGGGCTTCCTTCTAACGGGGCACGTGGGTCGGGGGCTGGTTCTGAAGGCTGTTTGAAGGGGCTTGCGGAGCCCTCTGAGGGGGCTCGGGCGGGGTCCGCTGAGTGGCACTGAGGGGTTCCCTCAGCAGCTGTGCAGCCTGCGGACGGGGTGGCAGGTCCCTGGCTCCAGCGGCCGCCCAGGCGCACGGCCGGGGACCGGTGCTGACAGCCCCTATGTCAGGGCTCGGGGAGGGGACACAGCGCCCAGGGCCCCGTCTCACTGAGCCTGTGCCCTGAGCTCCCCTAGGATGGTCCCCACCGCCCCTCACGGCAGGTGCGTCTGCATCTCCCAGGGGTCCTAGGGCTGAGCCGGTCCCGCCGGCGCTGGCACGAGGTCAGGGTGTCTGTGACACCCCATGGAGATGCTTGCAAAGCGCGTGGGACAGATGGCGCCGTGGGGACATCCTGGGAGGCTGCGTGATGCTCTTCCCCTCGCGAGTGTGTGAGCACGTCTGTGGAAACCTGGGAATGTGCGAGGCTGTGTGAGGGTGGACGTGTCACGTGGCCGGCGTGCGGCTGTGGGCCCCTGTGGAAGCGAGGAGGTGGGTGGGTCTGAGCGTCGCACCCCCGCCTCACGTGGAGGCCGCGTCTCCACCCGTCCCTGGAGCTGACACCGGGCACACCTGGCCCATCACAGCGCCGCTGTCCTGGGGTGGACCCTGGGGCCTGTGCTGCCTGGGGGTCCGGCTCTGCGGGGAGGCGGCCACTAGGGGTCACTGTTGCTGCTGCGTCTTTGCGCGCTGGGATGGGAGCCGTCGGTCTGGTGGGCGCTACCTGGGCAGGTGCAGCCCCCGGGGGCCGGGGTGGCCAGGGCTCCCCCCGAAGGCACCCGGGAGCCCCAGCCGGGCCGCCCCACACCTGGATCACTGCTGCCTCTCTCGGGCACACGCTGCGCGGACCGACCGCTGTGGCCCTCCCGTCCCGGGTGGCTGCTCTCACGCGAGGTGTTGGGAGAACCTGGGGGGCAGCTGGGCTGGTGCCGCCCAGACCCAGCCGACCTCCCGCTCTCACCTGGCGAGGGAGCGGCACGCGGATGGTGTGTTTCACGGCTCTCCCTGTCCCGCCGCGACTCCGGGACCACCCCTGCTGCCACCACGCAGCTTTCTGCCTGCCGCTGCTTCTCCCAAATGGGGAACGTGTTCCTGAGGTTTCCGGGAGGTTCTCGCGTGTTATTTCCATGAATCGACCATTGACACAAGTGATTGAACAGGTTGGAGCATTTCAACACCCGTAGCCGCGCCCCACGCGGGTGGCCCGACTTGGGAAATCCAAGGGCGGTGATCGCATTATATGTATCAATTCCCCGGCCCCATCCCCCTCCCAAAGAGACCATGAAGAAACGTAAAAAGACATAAAAGTAAAAACAGGCAACGGCATTAGGAAAAGGAGAAAAGAGGAGGAAGCGCCGCAGGGGCAGAGAAATGGCTTCGTCACCAAAGCAAACGCCACCGGAGCCACCAGGGCCACACGCCCAAGGGAGGCTTGTGACCGACAGGAGCTGCCGTGGCCCGGCAGGGGGCAGGTCGGGAGGGGAGACCAGGACTGCCTGGTTCACAGCTGGGGCTGCCTGGTGGTCCGACGAGTTGGTCACGTGGCCTAGAGACATGCACACACGTGTACACACATGCGCATATACACGCAGGCGCATGCCCATGACATAACTAATGTGCACATGGACACAGAGATGCATGTGTGCGACCCAAACACATGTATAAACTTGCACGGGCACACATGTACACGCTCACACATGTATATGCATGTGCAGATATGCCTGCTCATGGACACAACACACATGCAGACACACCCACACACAACAAAACCCTCCCAGACACACCGCGTGGTGATTACGGGGGCAGGTAAAGAGGGTCAACCGGTGGTGAACGCACGATGCACCGTGCAGACGATGCTTTAGAAAACTGCGCCTGAAACGGCATGATTTCATTAACCGGTGTCGCCCCACACGTGACATTGGAAAACAAAATCAAGGTGTCAATTAGTTTAACAAAAAGCTTCAGGCACGTTCTAAAGAGTCTTTGTTTTCCCCCCTTTGCCCTGTCCCCCCGCGCACCCCACCACCCGCACGCATGGAGGTCTTGGCGCAAAACCCAGTCAGAGGATGGGGACGTGTATTGTGTTCTCCCCACAGGCTGTCATCGCGCTGGGTGGGCTGAGCCCTGTCCCTGTGGGAGCTGTCAGCACAGCACTCGGGGCTCAGGGGGCACAGGCGGAGTTTGGTGACGCCCTCCGGCCGGGTGCTGCCCGGGGCCCACGTGGCAGGGACGTGTCAGGGGTGGACCCTCCGCGGTCACTGTGACCAGCTCCCAGCGGTGGCCGGGTCACCTCCTCAGGGTCTCTGGGCTTTGCACAGTCCCACGAAACTCCGCGAGATGCTCCAGGCAGGAGGGCGATTTCCTGCTCATTACACGTCCCCGTCCAGCTGAGCACAGGTGTCGGGTCGGACCTGCAGGTCCCCGTCAGCGGGCAAAGAAACTGCCGCGAACAATGGCGGACGCGTCTCTCTCCGTCCGGCCTGGAGCTGCAGGTGGCCGTCCCGAGGGTGCCGCCCGGGCCCCGAGTCGGCCTTTTGGGCGTCGTGTGGATGTTTGAACCCCCGCAGGAGGCGTTTCTCCAAGGGAGCAACTCGAGGATAAAGGCTGGCTGGGGCCCAGCTGAATTAGAAGGTGCGGCTGGGACGGGCGCTGATGAGCAGGGTCTGTCACCAGACGGGGCCGGAGCCGCACGACTGGTCCGGTGGGCGCGCCACCCACCTCGCCGCAGCCGCATCCCTGGGGGTCCCCTGAGCACCCACCCCACCAGCCTGTCCGCTGTGCCTGCCACCCGGACGCCAGCCCTCCCCTCTGGCCTCTGTGTCACGTTATGCGCCTCGAGTGTCCCGTTTTTCATCTAGGAAACTGGCCCTGAGTGTGACTGACTGTTTTGTTTAAAAATGTGAACGTCACAGCCTGGAAACTACAAAAAGTGAGGGGTGGGAAGGGCTGGGGGATGGGAACATGGAGTGAAAATCCGACCGGCACTGGGTTCCCGGGCGCCTTCCCTCCAGCTTCGCCTCCGTTTCCCTCTTTATTTATTTATTTTAAATTATTATTTTTTTAAAAAAGACTTTATTTATTATTTGTAGAGAGAGGGGAAGGGAGAGAGGCAGAGAGGGAGAGAGACATCCACGTGTGGCTGCCTTTCACCTGCCTCCAGCTACAGACCTGGCTGGAGACCTGGCTTGCAACCTGGTTATGTGCCCTGGCTGGGGATCAAACCAGCGACCTTTGGGTTCACAGGCCGGCTCCCTATCCACTGCGCCACCAGCCAGGGCCACACGCTGCTCCTTATTTAAACAGACCACTGCTCTCCCAGCCTGTTTCCAGAGCCTCAACCGTGCGGGTTGGCTGTGTGGCCAGGATGGTGCGATCGCTTCCTCCTCTTTGAAAACGAAACGTCACGTGCTCCCCTCTGTCTCCTTCTCACAGACGGAGCATTTGGAAGGTGCCAGAAGGTCCCGGAAACAGACGTCGACCGCTACCAAGTGCCGCCGGGGGCCCTGCAGCCCCTGACGGCCACCTTGCAGAAGCTGTCTCGCACAGGTAGGCAGGTGTGGCCGGCAGCCCGGGCGGGGGGCCTGGGCCGCTGGGAGCTCCCGGACGCGTGGCCTCCCCGGTGGTGAGGATGGAGGGAGGGGCCCAGCGTGGCCGTGAGGCAGGTGGTCTTGGCCACCGCAGGCCCCGGGCAGGGGCTCCGGCCGGGGCGAGGGGGGTCTGCGGCTGCTGCGCGTGGGCAGGCGGGTGGGCTGCTCAGCGCGGCCTCACCGGACCTGCTGCCGATTGTTCAGCCTGGAGAGGGTCCCCCTCCCCTGCCGCGGTCTCCCCAAGTGTCGGACAGTCATTCGGGGAGGCCCTGCACCCCGCTTCTGCGGGGCCGCTCAGGGCACTCGGAGGTTTTTAATCGGGTTGTTAAGTATCCCTTATTTATAGTTTCCAGGGCGCACATGGTTCCTAAGCTGAGGGGCGTGTGAGGGTGGCCGACCCAAGGGAAAGCCCCCTCTGCCGGCTCTTCGTCACCCAGTTGGTGACCCAGTCGTGCGCTCGGGCTCTCGGAAGCCTGGCCGGCGGGCGCTCCAGGGAGACACCCCGCTCGCCCCCGGGTCTGCTGGGCGGTTCCCCCAGGGGCCTGCTGGTGCGAATGCCGCCCCACTTCCAAGTTTCCCTCCCGTGGACCACCCTGCGTTCCCGCTTGGGCACCGGCTAAGGTCAATGGGCCGTTGCTGACGCACCATAACCGACGTCCGTAGGGTGGGGCTGTGTTCCGTCCAGCCCACGGGTTTGACAAATGTGCCATGACCCTCTCTGTCCCGGGACACCCCGGTCCCCGGGGCCTGACAAGGACCCAGGCTGTGCGTTCCCGATCAGCACCCGGAGTGCCCCCAAGCAGTGGAGGCCCGTGGGTGTCCTGGGTCCCTGCTGCGTGAGGCTGGCCTCCTGTGACCACAGGCAAGGCCCCCGTTGCTGGTGCACATGAGGGACAGGCCCCCGTCTGGGGCGGTTCGGGGAGGGGGGTCCACTTTGCTTCCCAGCGTTGCCTCCCACGGGTCCCGCTTCGCCACGTGGGGCCTTACACTCACCGGACCTTCAGAGGCCGGGCGCCTGACCGAGAACACGGGAGCTGCAGACGGGGACCTTCCCACCTGCCGTCGCCAAGGTGACGGGTTCGGTCCCTGGTCAGGGCTCAAACCAGAATCCACCAACGGTGCGTCCACCTCCCTTCCGCCTTCCCCGCCCTCCAAAAGGAAAAGAACTGGTTTGCCCCTGTGGGTGCGGACGGACGCGCCGCCTGGTCTCCTCCTGGGAGCACAGGAAGCCGTCGGGGATGTGCCACCATCCGGTGTTCCTTTCCGTGCTCCCTCCTCTCGGGCTCCCGGGGAGCTGAGCCGACGGGCAGGGCCAGGGGCAGGGCCGGGCGGGCGCAGCTGCGTCCCAGCCTCTGTTTAACTCAGCAGCAACGGCAGACGCAGCTCCACCGTTCGGCGCTGGGGAACTTTAGACACTGGTGACACGGTCCCCCGGGAGAGAGGCCGTTGCTGTCTCGCCGGCCGAGCCGGTGCCCAGCCCGGGGTGGGGAGACCCGGAGGCCACGGCGGAGCCCTCGTGTGTCCTTCCCCAGCAGCGCCCCGTCCTGTCACCCGACACCCCTTTCCTCTGATTCTCTTTCCACCGTGGCTTTTCTCTCCATGACCCTTGTTCCTGCTGCCTTGATCACAACAGCACGATGAAGGGTCTTCGGGACCAAGTGTCACAGCAGGCCCTGGGGACACTCGGCACGTAACGCGGGTGGTGGGTGGAAACCAGAGACCTCGGGGCCAGCGGTTCAGACAGTCCGGGGGCCCATCGCTGGGAGGCTCCTGCAGCCCCCCTGCAGGCCCCCCTGCAGCCCCCCTGCAGCTCCCCTGCAGCTCCCCCTGCAGCTCCCCCTGCAGCCCCCCCT
>PVIW01016503.1:0-16465 GCA_004026585.1 Noctilio leporinus | reverse complement strand
AAACAGGACCAAATATATGAATACAGTGAATAGGCCTTCAGTGGTCAGGGGGAAAGGGGTTGGGGGGAGGGGGGAGGCAGAGGCAAGGAAGGGGAGCAGCTTAGACAAGAACCTAGAATAAGAAAACCATGAACATGGACAGCAGGTGGGATTGACTTTGGGTGGAATGGGTGGGTGGGGAGGGGGACAGAGGGGAGCAAAAAGGGGATGGATGTAACACAACAACAATAAAATTAAAAAAAAAATAAGAACCCCATATTAAACATGTTGAGACATGTTTAATGTTGAGACAACATGCCAAATGCTGTGGGTTAGTCCTGTCAGCCTTTTCTAGGAACCTAGAAAATGCTGGATACCCCTGAAAGAGCAAAAAAGTTTTTAAGAGATATTAACATTCAGTCAGTCTCCAGATTAGTTTCCCCCTGTGGAAGTTATTTTTAAATTACCACTTTCCAATTAATTTGAAATAAATCTTCCACTTTCCATGAGTACCAGCATGTAAAGGCTTTCTACTTACTACATACCTACAAAAACATTAGGGAGGACTGGGACTTTGGGGAGTTTTCCACCTTGGTGGTACCATTTCCCATATATAATAAATTGCTAGGGGAACTCAGGAGTCCTGGGGTGCAGACAAGCAGCTGTAGCTGCAGCAGGAGCTAGGAGCTAGGCAGCAGGCTGCTATGGGCCCCAGGAGGGCACTCAGGCCATAGCAGGTAGCCCCCACCTCACAGGGCCCTAGGCTGTACAACGGCGGGCAACACTAGTGAGGCGTCATTTCTAGGCAACCTGGGTGCAGGCAGAAAGTAGCTAAAGCATCAGGGATTTGGTGGCGTGAGAAGGATTACCCAGTGTACAGGGTCTGAGTGATGGGCACTGCAGCAGCAGCGCTGAGAAGAAGCAGGCCCAGGGCAGGCGGACCAAAACACAAGTGGGCCTGTATTCACTGCTGCCCTGGGTCAACAGAGCGAGGAACTGTGCTGGGCAGGAGGGTCGAGGGTGCAGTGGATGGAGGGCAGCTCTAGGCAGTTAGACAAGCTGCTTGCCCATGCTTACAAAGGTGGGACAGAGCAGAACTCTGAATCTGGAGCTGAGGTAGACAGGGAGATGAGAGAAGAGAAACTGGAAAGCATACACAGGCAACAGCAGAGGCGGGTAGAGAGAGGAATGAAGAAAAGATCTCCCAGCCTCTCAGCACAGGGGAAACTGGGTCCCAGTTCTTGCCACAGCCATAGCACCTCCCATCCCTTCGTGGTGGCCAGGTGTTGGTAGAAATGGGGTCCTTTCATGGAGTCACAAGAAGAAACGTTTCCTTTTGGGTTCATTTTGTTTGGGACTCTCTGTGATTCCTTCCCAAGGTTATGAAAATTTTCAGTCATCACTTCTTTTAAAATTTATTTTAAAAAATCCTCACCTGAGGATATGTGTATTCAGGAGAGAAAGAGAGAGAGAGAGAGAGAGAGAGAGAGAGAGAGAGAGAGAGAGAGAGAGATCTCCCATATGCACACCAAACAGGAACTGGACCTGAAGATAGGTATGTGCCCTCACTGGAATCAAACCCTCAACTTTCTGGTGCATGGGACGATGCTCCAACCAACTGAACCATCCAGCCAAGGCCCAGTCATTATTTCTTCAAATAGGTCACTAGTCCCTTGCTCACTGCCTTCTCCTTCTGGTACCCCTGCGAAGTGAATATTGTTATGTTTGATGTTGCCCCAGTGGTCTCTGAAACCATCCTCACTGGTTTAAATTATTTTTTTTTTTTTCTTTTTGCTGTTCTGCTGCTTCCATGTCTTTCAAATTGTTGATTTGATCCTTTGCTTTATCTAATCTACTGTTGATTACCTGTAATGTATTTTTCATTTCAGTTATTATATTCTTTATAATTGGGTGGTTGTTTTATATAATTTCTATGTCTTTTTTATGCTTAATATCATTTGTTGAAGTTCTCACTGAGTTTTTCTATTCTTCTCCCAAGTTCATTGAGCATTCTTATAACCATTGTTTGGAACTCTGTATCTGGTAAATGGTTTGCCTCCATTCTGTTTAGGTCTTTTTCTGGAATTTTCTCCTTTTTTTTATTTGGAACATGTTTCTTTGTCTTCTCACTTTGGTTGTGTTGGTTTCTATGCATTAGGTAGATCGGCCATGTCTCCCAGTTTTGGCTGGTTGGCCTTACATTGAAGATGCCCCAATCACCTGAGATTAGTGCTCCAGGAGCATTCCTGTGTGTGTTGCATGTGTTCCTGTTTAGTTGAGCTTCAATTGTCATTGGCATGTCAGTAGGTGGGGTTGACCCTTAGACTGACTGGCTGTGGATATTAGCCCTGACCAGTGTATGAGCTGCTGTGAAAGGGTTGACCTCACAGAGTGGGATTAGCCCCAGCAGCATCTTGTGCCTATTGAGACTACTCCTTAGGTGTGCCACCTGTGGAGCTCATCAAGTGGGGCTCCATTATGGTTTGAAGTCAGTCATCCAAGTATTGGTTCTGGGGCCTCTTGGGAGGGGATCTGGTGTAGACGAAGGTCAGCCGCTGCCTGGGACCAACCTGGGACTACCTAGTAGGAGCTACAAAGAGACATAGTTGGTAGCTGCCTGTGTGGGACCTGGAGGCATGTGGGAGAGGCCACACTGCCAACAGAGGCTGGATGTCACCAGTACTGGGCCAGGAGCCACTAGGCTAAAGGCATAGGGAACCATGAGGCCTGCTGCTGTTTGCTGGTTGCCCATAAAACTCAGCTGCTGAGAGAGCACTGAGTGGTCTGCAAGTTGGGTGAGGTGGGGTCTCAGGGTCACCAAGATGGGGTAAGTGTGTTTATCAGGTTAATTTGGATTCATCATTGGACCTGGTACACTAAGCAAAAGGCACAAGGCCCAGCATGGCCAGCCACTGCCTGCCTGGGACCTGTGGAACTTAGAGAAGTTTTCAGACTATAGCACAAGCCAAGGCTGACCATCAACTACTGAAAAAGTCTCCAACAGTTCATTAGTTAAGGTTGGGTAGGGGTCTCAGGGAGTCATCATGGCATGAACAGTGTTTACCAGGCAAGTACAGATTTAGATTTGGCCATGTGGAGGGGACAGTTCAACAGAGAAAAGATAGTTCCTATCTGTTGGCTGTGCAGGAAGGGGACTCAACACAGGAACAATGGTGGCTGTCCTTCCAGCCCTTACTCTGAAGCCACACAACTTGGTTTCTCCCTGTGTCTCTGGCACTCCCTGAGCCACAGTCTCCACCAGAGCCTGGGCTGAGGGCCTGACCCCAAGTAAATCTGCTCATGAGCCTGTTGAGAGATTGTCTGGGTTTTTAGCAGTCTTCTCTTTCACACAAATCAAGAAAATTCCTACTAATTTCACAGCCAGATATTGTAGCCTGGTGGAGCTCACAGGGGAGCTCTGCAGCTGAGATAGCCCTCCTGATTAACTACCAAACTCGGTTGTGGTGCCTGCTGGCTTCACATCTCTGCTCCCCCTACCAGTCTCATGCGCCTCCCTCTTTATATCCTTGTCATTGTATTTCTGTTGAGCTAGTCTTCAGATGTTTCTCTAAGTTGAATGTTCTGTAATTTAGTTGTAATTAAAATGTGGTCATGGAAGCAGGCAGCACATAGTTTATCTACTCCACCATCTTGACTGAAACTGTTAAACTGGCAATGACTAATAGTAACATAAAGGTAATATCTAAATACTTGGAAACTAAGCACATTTCTACATAAGCTATTAGTCAAAAAGAAATCTAAGAATAGAAAGTACTTTAACTGTAAAAAATCCAACACATCACAATTTGTAGAATGCAGGTAACAGAGTTGGAAATGATAGCAGTAAATGCTTATATTAGAAGACTGACTTCAAAAATTTTATGCTTCCATTTTAAAAAACTAGAAGAAGCATGAAATACAACCAAAGAATGCAACATGAAGAAAATAATAAAAATAATGAAATAGATAAAACCAAATTTAAAAGAAAGATACAAATATTGAGGATAGGCAAAGAAGATCCAATATACAGATAATGGGAATTCCCAGAGGGAAGAAAAATCAAAGCAAGGATCCAAAACAAATATAAATGAAGACCATTTTTATGAAATAAAAAATTTCAAGAATACATATTGAAAGAACATACAATATATTCAAGAATATTGGCTTAAAATGACCAAAAATAAAGCATATTCTAATTAAATTACTACACTTTTTTAAATAGTCACTTTTTAAAAATAAAAAGAATTACCATATGACTGAGCAATTCTATTCCTAGTTACATGCCCCCAAAATTGAAAATAAGTACTCAAATAAATACCTGTACATGAGCGTGCACTCTTTACAACAGCAAAAGGTGGAATCAATCCAAATGTCCATTAATGGATGAACGGATTAACAAATTATATGTAGATTTACATATAATATATTTGTGTATATATCTATATTGTATTGTGTGTGTGTATATGTACAGGATGCACACAATAAAGTAGCAAAATTTTAGTAAACAACATACTACAAAAGTGTTATATTTTGAAATAAATTTATTCTTATATGTAATTACATAAACATAGTGATAATTTTTTAATTGTTCAAAAAAGTCTCCATTTGCTGCAATAATAAGACTCCATTCAACTTCAGAATCTTGAGTACACTTTCATTAACTTTTCGTTATCCATGGACATCATCTTTTCAATCTCAGCTCTAACAGCCTCTTTATTGGAATGAGGTTGTTTATTAACTTTTCTTTCACAAATGCTCCATACATAATAGTCTAAAGGATTTGCATCTGATGAAATAGATGGCCAGATTTCCTTTGACCAGAATTCGGGAACATTGACACTGAGAAAATTCTTACACCTTTTTGGGGTTATGTGCTGGTGCACCATCTTGTTGGAAGATAAAATGACGTCCATTTGGGACTTGCTCCACCCACAGAACAACTATTTCTCTCAAAATGTCAAGGTAAACATCAGCAGTCACCTTCAATCCTTATGGAAACAAATATGGGGTCATGATATCTCCTTCATTGCTGACAACACCTCACACCATCACTGTAGCAGGAAGTTTTATTTTCATGACAATTTGGGACTTCATTAAGATCCTCAGGGAGCCACCTGTTGTTTCTTCTGTTGACTATTGGGTCCTGCTGAGAATTCTTTGCATCAGAGAAGAAAATCAGAGGGTTTTTTCTTTGGGATTTTTCAATTTTGTTAGCAATGTCTTTGCTTTTTCAAAGCCCCTTTCCTTTGTCTGCTGTGTCATAAACTGACCTCTTCTAAGAACACACGATCTATTTCTGATATATTTAGCAATAATCTTGCAACCCATTGCATCTAACATCTGCAGTTCTCTTGCTATGTAGCACATTGACTTTCCTGGATCTTCATTGATGACCTCCTGGGTTCTGTGTGTGTGTGTGTGTGTGTGTGTGTGTGTGTGTGTGTATATATATATATATATATATATATATATATATATAATTATAATATATATAATATTATATATATTATTCAGCCATAAAAAGAAATGAGGTATTAATGCATGCTAAAACATGGATGAACCTCATAAACATTATATGTGAAAGAAATTGGACACGAAACATCACAAATAAAATATCCCAAGTAGATAATTCCATAGAGACAGGAAGCAGATTGGTAGTTGTCAAGGATAGGGATGGAGAGGAAATGAGGAGTGACCATTGTGGTTATGAAGTTTTCTTTTGGAGTGATGCAAATGCCTTAGAACAGCATAGATACAGTGATTACACAACATGGCAAATGCACTAAATGCTATTCTAAATGTTTGACTTTATGTTATGTGAATTACATCTTAATTCTAAAAAGTCACTCAGTTATAAGCAACAAATAGCAAGACATAAGAAAAAGAAAATTAGATTTTCTGATTTTTGACAAAAAATTTATGCTAGAATAAAATGAAATAATGTTCATAAGCTAACTCAAAGAAAAACTATTGGAAAAAGCGGACCATGGGAAACTGTATGGGTCCAGTGTCTTGGGTTCTACAATAGACAGATTATAAAGTAATGAAAGAGTTTGAGGGGAAATTATAGAGTAATTTAAAAGACATATCTTTTTTTTGATTGGAAAGATTAAATGATTGTGTTAAGGGAATCACAGTGGGGTGATACAACTATAAAGTCACACAAAAAATGGACTGACATAAAAATAAGTATATGAATTACTTTGTGAGAAAGGAGGAAGGGCTTGAGATCAGACTGGAGCAGTAAGGAGGACTTATGGAGTGCATAGCAGTATTCTCCTTCTATATCTCTATGATGGTTATAGTAAAAAATGTAAAATGTATCTATTGGTTTTCCCCTTTGTGGACTTTGTTGATTATGGTTCACTTTGAAAGGTCTTCCTGAAGACAAGATTTTATAAATATTTACTGCACACTTCACATGATTAATTTTATGCTTAAATTATGAAACGTGTTCTAATTTTTGTTTAGTTTATATTGTGAAGTAGAAATTTGACTTTACCATTATTTTCATTCTTTACAAATATATTCAAACTGGCTTTTATTATTGAAAAAGTAGTGTATGAATGTGGAAGAAGCCCACAAATGATGTACAAAAGGAAAGTAATCCTCCTTCCATCTACAGTTTATTCCTCTCTCAAAGGCAATCACAATTAATAGTTCTTTTGTTGTTATTTTACACTGCAATAGACAACTATGTTTGCCACTTAGTGTATATAATTTTTCTTTGCAGAAATAATTATGAAATAGACTTTACTCAATTCATATCATTTGTGTAAATTGGACTTAACCTTCAGTTATTTTAGTTCTATAGCACATAAATTATATCACAGATGGAAATAAGATACAAGCTAAGCTAACAAAAGCCAACAAAATTTGATTTTAAGGATTTTTATCCCAACTACTGAACAGGGAAGCACCCCTTAAATTTGTTATTGTCAAAATAATGTCTAGATTTGCTGCAGATCATAACATAATATGCAGAGCCCAAGAACAAAATCAACAGAATGAAGATATGGAGAAAATCAGAGCTTGGTAATATATTTTTGAGCCCTGTTTCACAATACCTGAAGTCAAATTCTAGCTTTTCTGTTTACATGTGATAAAGAAATCTTTGGTTGCAAACTTGGATTACTTTTTTTGTAACTTGCAACCAGAAGAAAATCTGGCTGAATCTGTATTTTTCTGAAAACATATGTACACACACACATACACACACACATGCGCGCGCACACACACAAATTTCTCATTATCCATTCTCAGGAATCAAATAGACTTGATTAAATTGTCTATTATAAATCTTCTTTGATTCACTTCTTACTATGTGAAACTCAAAAATATTATAGCTAGCCTCTCATTGAACTTGAGATCTAAGATCTAGATCTTGCTATTTGAACTAATATAGTTCTGTGTGTGTGTGTGTGTGTGTGTGTGTGTGTGTAAGGGAGAGAGATAAAGAGACATTTTATATATAGTTGATCCTAAATCCATATGTAACTTTTTAATCCCAAAAAACTCAGTTGTCCCTCAGTATTTACAGGAGATTGTTTCCAGGACCTCCATAGATAGTAAATTCCATAGAAGACCAAATCATTTATATAGAATGTTATAGAACAAGGCATAAATTTGGCCCTCTACATTTACATGTGCAGATTCCCCACCATGGATCAAAAATACAGTTTTCCATCTACATATAGGTAGGCCTGTGCAGTTCAAATATTAACTGTTTTTACTGTTTTGGAGAACTTTCATATAAGTTCATAGAGATCACTAACAAGAGCTGAAAAAATTGTCCTACATAACATGCTTAAAAAGTATGTATCCCAATGGAAGACACAATGTTTGTGTACTATCCCTCACTGTTCCAAATACGTACTGTATATGTTTCTTCATTAATGTATGAGTCTATCTAAAGATAAGTTCTTAAGAGTAAAAATGTTGAGTCAAAGGATATGAACAGTTTAAATTTTGATAAGATAAAACCAAGAGTATGGTTTGGACTTGTGAAGAGCATTGGAAGAAAAACAAGATTTGGAGAAAATGTCTTTGTTATGTTGAGGGTATATCACAGTGCTTTTATTAATGGCATTCTTACCAAAAATGTTTCTATGATTTATATAAAATCACTTTCATTATCTCCTTATCTGTTGACGATTGATTATATTTATATTTTTCAGATACTGGACTATTTTTGTATTACTAGAAAAAGTCCATTTTGGACTTGAAGTCATATTCTTTAGAAAAAGCCCATTTTGGACCAAGCTGCCTGCCGGTGGTCATCTTTGTGGCTGCGTTATGATAGCTTGTCTGAGGATGCAGCCAGGTCACAGCAGGGCCTGGTGCTCTGCAGTAGCCGATGCCAGGTTCCAGCCCTTCCTGAAGCTAGTTGCACTTTTACACTTCCATTTTACCCACCCAATTAATTATCTTAATTGCTTAAACAAACTTGATTTGGATTTCCTCTTTAGCCCAGAAAATCTTGATTGATATGGAAGCTAATTTAGTCTCTCCCTAAAACCAAGTACTGATCAAATGTACTCTTAGCTAAAAAGCTTAGAGTTCTGATGTGCATGCTAAAGACACATGTGGCATTCACAGAAGAATTAAGTTCACTGCTGAAGTGTTGCCACTCTTAACTTGTTGAGGCTTTGTTGCCTAAAGGGAGAGGAATCTTGCTGGTTTTTCTAAAATAGTACACAGTATTGTTACATTTTGACATGGCACATATCAATATGAATCCAATTACAGCAAGATCAATAGTGCCAAACTTATCATTGTCCCAATATCTTGGCCCTTAGAAATTTCACAGGGGCCCGCTGCTTTCAGGGTAAAAACATCAATCATCCATGCGTTAATGCAGGATTAATTCACACGTTCAAAACCATCTGGCCCTAACAAAGTTAGTGCCTTCCAAGGATGACTTCTTGTTTGAAGATCATCCTTCACAAGGCTTAGTGAGATCAATAAATGTCCCAAAGTCCAGAGGACCCACTTTTCTCTTTTGTTTTCCTTTGCATAATGACAAAAACAAATCTAGGGCATTTGGAGCAGTTGTCTCTACATAGAAACAGTTTTGGATGGTCCTGTTGGTAAGTGCCTTAAGGTTAAGATTTAAGTGCCAAGAAGATGAAATAACTTTCATTTTAAGGGTCAGCTACTAAGAGTGGGATCCAAAATGAGAAAAATCCATTGACTTAAAAAAAAAAAAAAAACTTTTAAAAACACTTTGGAGAGAAAAAAAGCTCAGACTATGGAAGCATTATAACTTCTAGTAACGGAATGAATATGGCTTATTTTTCTCAAAAGAAATTTCATTATTCAGTTAAAATACAAAAATTAGTCAAGTTATTGTTTGAAATAATGTGTTGTTTAACTAAATTGACCATTTAATTGAACCAGATACATACTCTTTGTGTGCATGTGCATATGTGTGTTTGCACACTAATACATGTGTGTGTACTTGTAGAGCAATACTCTGAGGTTAGTTTGCAAAACCTTCAAAAGTTTACAAAATCCCTCTGAAGGATCAAGTAAATGTTTTTTTGTTTTTATTTGTTTTGTTTTTAATTTGGAGTCACTTGGGGGCACATTATCCACTTCAGTTTTTTGCTTTAGCAAATATCAATAAAGAATTTTTCTACCAAAATAAATAAACTCTTTTTTAAAAATGTGTTCTTTCTTGCTCATGGTGGTTCCAAGCAAGGAATAGAAAAATGCACATCTGAAGTCTGAAGGAAGTTTATGTGTAAGCATTGGAGAACTATTTACCCCTAATCTTCAACTCAGAATCTATCTATGATAATCTGCAGTATAAGTCACTAACAAACTATATGATAAACCATCTTGTAAGGAAAGGGAGAAAAGTAGTTGATTCAGGCAAACTGTCTTCTTGGGAATGAACTAGAAGCTGTATTTAATCTTTTGAAGATTTTATTTTTTTCAAGCCAGTTAGACTTGGAGCTCACTCTTAACTTCTTTAAGGATTCTTTTTCTCGTTCAAACTCTACTATTATATGCCTTTTATTATATAGAAAAGAGTATCTGAACTCTTATTTAAGATACTTTCTTTATGAGAAGGACTAAAGAGCTATTAAGACTTTCCCTAACTTTAGTACTCATTCCGGTAGCACATATACTAAAATTAGAACAATACAGAGAAGATTAGCATGGCCCCTGTGCAAGGATGACATGCAGATTTGTGAAGCGTTCCATATTCAAAAAAAAAAAAAAAAAAAAAAAAAAGACTCTAGATTAAAAAAAAAAAAGACTTTAGACAAAACAGTTTTTTTTTATTTATTTTGTTTTGTTTTTTTGCAAGGTGTTATTTAGCTGTCTGAATTTGGGAGAATTTCAGCCCTCTGACTTACTCATGACTGACAGTGAGCCTCAGAGATCTGCTCATTATGCACCATGAATAGCAACATCCGTGGTTCTTGCGATCAGTGACCATCAGTTAGAGAACCAAGAAGATATAATGACTAGTGAATTACATTTTATGATGCAAATTGTCCTGGGATGAATTGTATCCCCTATGTCCTGGATTCTTTCTTCTCTTAAACATCTCATTTTAAGGTTTTGTATGTTAACATTTAAAAATGTATTATTTTTGTTTCCCCAGAGAAAAAACTTATTGTATAGTTAAAAAAGCTTGCTTGACCAAATCACAAAAAAAAAAGTTTCATTCTAAAATATAACAAAGGAAAATGAAGTAATGTTTTTTTAAGTTTACCATTAATTTGAAGGAGAAAAAAAAAACAATTTTATTAGACTACATGATCCAGAAGGTCTTCAAAGAGGAAAAAAAAGTTCTTTAGTTCTTTGAACTAAATTAATTAAAAGCTTACAATGTGTATAACTTCCAGCTATTATGAGAAATGACTTTTTGTGAGCCCATCAGATGTGAAGGAAGATCAATAAACCAACAACATAGAGGAGAATGATATAGAAGATTAACTTTTTTTTTCATTTAAAATAATAAGAAAAAGACTGCTTCTTTTCTATTTTGTCAAATTATCATGATGCTATAAATTCTTTGATAAGAAATCTGTTGTGGTTTTGTTGTTTGTTTGATGAGAAAATTTCATAGCGCAAAATGCAGAACTAGCTGCGTTGTCTTGCTCTATACCATCTCTGTACATTCTTCCAGAACTCATATTTCAGTGCACAATTTAGTGTGGTTACCTTGGCAGCAAGCATTTCACATTGTCCCAATTACTCAAATACTAAACAGGTCCTCAGAGAAGTTTCTCTCTCTCTCTCTCTCTCTCTCTCTCTCTCTCTCTCTCTCTCTCTCTCTCTCTCTCTCCCCCTCTTCTCTCCCCCCCCTCCTTCCCTCCCTCCTTTTCTCCTCCTTCTTCCCCTTCCCCACTCCTTCTCTCTTCCCCTTTCCCCTTCTTCTTCTTCTTCTCTCTCTCTCTTTCTCAGTGGATGGAAAACAATTTCTAGGAGGTTTCTTTCTCTTCCTTTTTATTCTTCTGTCTTTATCATCTTATAAACACATAGTTGTGAAAATCTCATTGTTAATAAACTCCATCCTCTCTACCCTAATTTTCTCATTGGATAGATCATGTTTTCACTAAATTACCTTTCCTCTACCATAAAAGGCCACCCTAAAGCTGAAAAACTTGCTCATTTATGTTTTGACTATGTAAGCACCAAAGTTTCCCCACCTTCCCCCCTACACTTTTCCAGAATTTGTTATGCTATAGTCATTTCTATCAATTCCCTTTTTTTTTGTCCACAGGGGACTGCAGTCTCTGAGCCTCTGATATTTTCCATGTAAGTTACAGATGGTCTGTCTACCCCCTAGACTCTTTTACTCCTTGCTTGTCATATGACTTCAATGTCCAGCTCCTGCCAGGATGAGCTACACATTTTCATATCCTCTGCTAACGTAGTCAAGTTAATAGAGAACTGAGATTTGAAATGACCACAACATTTATACCTGAAAATCTGTCTGATTTCACCGTCAATACTATGACCTCATCCAATCCCAAATTCTTTATAATAATTTGAAGTCTTTATAGTCTAGCCAGAAATGAATCTATTACACATACCCCATTTATTAGCAGTTAGAGGAGCCAATGCATGACATCTAAAAACTATGAAGTCTTATAATGCCAGGCACCCTTTTGGTATCACCAGGTTGAGGCTCTGTGGGGGCTGACTCCAGTCACCCCCACCTATTGCCTTCTAGAGTTCAGGGCCCATTTTTCTGCCTCATTGATGCTCAATCAGTGTATATCTCAGTTTAAATTATTTTTTCTTATAAAAGATTAAACTATTTTCCTTGAGCTGCTTCCATTACATCAGCAAGGAGAACTTACCTTTTTAGTTTTACAAACCCCAAATATTAGGTAATCATAATTATGGGACTGAATGTCTATGGTGGTTTTCTCCACAAATATCTGAACTGAGCATCCATATCCTAAAGGAAGATAATGGGCCTTTTATAGCTTTTAATATGCTTAGTCTCTGGCACAGTGCTTCGTACATGGTAGACAACAATACATCTGATTGATTTTCTATTAAGGACACTGATTTGCCTTTCTTGTTAGTTTGTTCTAGTTGTAATCCAAAGATCAAGGGCTTGTTTTGTCTGCATGAAAGTAGCCACAGTAATTTTCTGAGTGTTGTCAAAATTGACCTGTACACAAGAGATGTATGATGTTGCTTAACGACATAGCAGAAGAAGCCTTTAAAGTACTCCTTCTCTGCTCTATATATATTTTTATTATTTTTCTATTGACTGCTTTTCTACAAAACTACTTTACACACAGCTCCTCCTGAACTGGGAAAAGAAGGAAAGGCTAGTTACCAATCTTCCATCATTTTCATACCAGCTATCCTTCAGATCTGCACAGTCTAGATATTATTGTAATTAATAAAAAGAAGTTAGGTTGTTTTCAATATATGTATATATTTTTAAAATTTTATTGTCGTTGTATTACATTCATCCCCTTTTTGCTGCCCTCTATCCCCCTCCCCACCCACCCATTCCCCCCAAAGTCAATCCCCACTGTTGTCCATGTCCATGGTTCCTTTATACTAGGTTCTTGTCTAAGCTGCTCCCCTTTCTTGCCTTTGCCACTCCCCTCCCCCCTCCCCCCTCTCCCCAACCCCTTTTCCCCTGACCACTGAAGGCCTATATCTTGTATTCATATACTTGGTTCTGTTTTGCTTGTTGTTAGCTTTGCTCATTATTGTCCTGTAATAGGTGAGATCATATGATATTTGTCCTTCACTGACTGGCTTATTTCACTAAGCATAATACTCTCCAGTTCCATCAATGTTGTTGCAAAGGGTACAAGTTCCTTCTTTCTTTCTGCTATATAGAATTCCATTGTGTAACTGTACCAAAGTTTTTTTGACCCAATCACCCACTGATGGGCACTTAGGCTGTTTCCAGCACTTGGCTATTGTAAAAAGTGCCGCTATGAACATAGGGGTACATAATTTTTATGAATTGGTGTTTCAGGATTCTTTGGGTATAGTCCAAGTAGTGGAATTGCTGGATCAAAAGGCAGTTCCATTTTTAGTTTTTTAAGGAAACCCCATACTGTTTTCCACAGTGGCTGCACCAGCCTACATTCCCACCAACAGTGTATGAGGGTTCCCTTTGCCCTACATCCTCACCAACACTTGTTGTTTGTTCATTGGCTAATGATTGCCATTCTGACAGGTGTGAGGTGGTATTTAATGCAGTTTTAATTTGCAACTCTCTGATGACTAGCGATGTTGAGCACTCTTTCATATGCCTCTGGGCCCTTTGTATATCTTCCTCAGTGAGTTGTCTGTTCAGGTCCTTTGCCCATTTTTTAATTGGGCTGTCTGTCTCCCTGGTGTTGAGTCGCGTTAGTTCTTTGTATATTTTGGAGATCAGACCCTTGTCTGAGGTATCGTTGGCAATTATGTTTTCCCATACAGTTGGTTCCCTTTGAATTTTGCTGATATTTTCTTGAGCTGAACAGAAACTTTTCAATTTGTTATAGTCCCATTTGTTGATTCGTTCTTTTATTTCCTTTGCCGTTGGTGAAGTATCAGTAAACATATTTTTATGTAGGATATCCAAAATTTTACTGCCTATATTTTTCTCCAGGACCTTTATGGTGGCACTGCTTATGTTTAAATCCTTTATCCATCTTTAGTTTATTCTGGTGTATGGTGTAAGTTGGTGATCTAGTTTTATCTTTTTGCATGTTGCTGTCCAGTTCTCACAACTGTTTTTACTCCATTTGATGTTCCTTCCCCCTTTGTCAAATATTAGTTGACCATAGAGTCCTGGGTTAAATTCTGGGCTCTCTATTCTGTTCCATTCATCGATATGTCTATTCTTATGCCAGTACCAGGCTGTTTTGATGACAGTAGCCTTGTAGTATTGTTTGAAGTCCTGTATTGTGATTCCTCCTCCCTTGTTCTTCTTTCTCAAGATTGTGGTGGCTATTCGTGGGCATTTTTGGCTCCATATAAATTTTTGAAGTATTTTTTCTATTTCTGTGAAGTCTGTCATTGGTATTTGAATTGGGATTGCATTGAATATGTAGATTGCTTTGGGTAGTATGGACATTTTAATGATGTTCATTCTTCCCGTCCACGAACATGGTATATGCTTCCATTTACTTGTGTCTTCCTTGATTTCTTTCTTCATTGTTCTGTAGTTTTCTGAGTACAGGTCTTTTACCTCCTTAGTTAAGTTGATTCCTAGGTACTTTATTTTTCTTGTTGCTATGGTAAATGGGATTTGTATTTTTTTTGCTTCTATTTCTGTTGTTTCATTATTGGTATACAAAAATGCTTTTGATTTCTAGATATTGACTTTATACCCACCTATTTTGCTAAATTTGCTTATTAGGTTGAGTAAATTTTTGGTGGAGCCAATCGGGTTTTGTATGTACACTATCCTACCATCTGCAAATAATCACAGTTTGACTTCCTCCTTTCAAATTTGGATACCTTTGATTCCTTTTTCTTCTCTGATGGCTATAGCTAGAACTTCCAAGACAATGTTGAATAGAAGTGGAGAAAGTGGACAGCCTTGTCTCATTCCTGATCTTAGGGGAAAAGCTTTCAGTTTTTGTCCATTAAGTATGATGTTAGCTTCAGGGTTCTCACAGATGGCCTTTATGATGTTGAGGTATGCTCCCTCTATTCCCATTTTGCTGAGGGTTTTTATCATAAATGGTTGCTACACTTTATCAAGTGCATTTTCAGCATCTATTGATATGATCATATGGTTTTTATCTTTCAATTTATTGATGTGGTGTGTTACATTTATTGATTTACGAATGTTGTACCATCCTTGCATCCCTGGGATGAAGCCCACTTGATCATGGTGTATGATCTTTGTGATAGACTGCTGAATCCGATTGGCCAATATTTTGTTGAGAATGTTAGCATCTATGTTCATTAGAGATATTGGCCTGTAGCTTTCTTTCTTAGTTGGATCTTGCCCTGGTTTTGGGATTAGAATAATATTGGCCTCATAGAAAGAGTTTGGGGGTCTTCCCTCTTCCTGAATTTTTTGGTATAGTTTGAGGAGGATAGGAGCTAGTTCTTCTTGAAATGTTTGGTAAAATTCACCTGTGTAGCCATCCGGTCCAGGGCTTTTGTGCTTTGGGAAATTTTGGATGACTTCTTTAATTTCACTAGTTGTTATTGGCCTATTCAGGCTTTCTGCTTCTTCTGGGTTCAGTTTTGGTAGATTATACCTTTCCAGAAATGTGTCCATTTCATCCAGGTTGTCATATTTTTTGTCATAGAGTTGTTTGTAGTAATTTCTTACAATCTTTTGTATCTCTGAGGTGTCAGTTGTGATTTCCCCTCTTTCAGTTCTGATTTTGTTTATTTGGGTCCTCTCTCTCTTTTTCTTGATGAGTCTGGAGAAGGGCTTGTCAATTTTGTTTATTTTTTCAAAGAACCTTTCAAAGCTCCTGGACCTGATGATTCTTTGAATTGTAGTTTCAATCTCTGAGTTATTTTGTTCTGCTCTGATCTTGATGATTTCCTTCCTTCTACTTGCTCTGGGCTTTGTTTGTTGTTGCTCCTCTAGTTCTTGCAGCTTTGTGGTTAGGTCGTTTTTATAAACTTCTTGTAACCATTTTTGGCAGGCCTGTATTGCTATAAATTTCCCCCTGAGAACTGCCTTTGCTGTATCCCATAGGTTTTGGGCTGTTGTGTGTTCATTGTCATTTGTTTCCAGGAACTTTTTGATTCCATCTTTGATCTCATTGTTGACCCATTCATTGCTTAAAAGCATGTTATTCAGTTTCCATGAGTTAGAGAATTTTTGGGTTTTTCCCTTGAGATTGGTTTCTAGTTTCAAGCCATTGTGATCTGAGAAGATACTTTGTATGATTTCAATTTTCCTGTATTTGTGGAGGCTTGTCTTGTGACATACCATGTGGTCTATCTTGGAGAATGATCCATGTGCCTTTGAAAAGAATGTGTATTTTGCTTCTTTGGGGTAAAAGACTCTGTATACATCAGT
>PVIW01016502.1:0-16473 GCA_004026585.1 Noctilio leporinus | reverse complement strand
GAGAGAGAGAGAGAGAGAGAGAGAGAGAGAGAGAGAGAGAGAGAGAGAGAGAGGCTATGCTACTTGGAATTAATTGTTAACTTGGTTTAAAAATTATTTCCAACAGAACCAGATACATGAATACAATGAATAGACCTTCAGTGGGCAGAGGGGAGTGGGGAGGGGGAAGGAGGAGGCAAAGGGAGCAGTTTAGTCAAAGAACTAGTATGGAAGAACCATGGACATGGACAACAGGTGGGATTGACTTTGAGGGTGAGTGGGTGGGTGGGGAAGGGGACAGAGGGGGAAAAAAAGGGGATGGATGTAATATAATAATAATAAAATTAAATTAAAAAATTATTTCCATATTTGACATAATAATTCTATTATTTTAAGGTTAATAACAGTGATTAGACATTTACATAATTTACAAAGTGATCACTCTGATAAATTTAGTACCCTGTACATAGTTACTACAATTATATTAAATATATTCCCTATATTGTACTTTATACATCTCCAAGAGTATTTAAATCTGTTCATCTGTATACCTTCAATCAATCTTAATATTTGTGTTTACTACTTCTAAACTTTGTAATCTTGGATCAGGTAAAATGCCTGTTATATGCACTACTGTATGTGCACTACTGCCAGTGGAAATTAAGGGACTCTAAGGTCTGTTTTTCCTAAACGCATTTCCTCTTCTGTTATTCTTATCTCAGTGGTAGACTTATCTACCCAGTCACTTATAGTTAGAATCTGGGGAGGCAATCTAAATCCTTCAAGTCCCAAAACTTACCTCATTCATGAAATTATAATAATATTTGTCTTAAAGTATTTCTCAAGTTTGTCCTGTCTCTTCCCTCCAGGCTTCTACTACTTGCCTATTTCAGCTTAACATAACTTTTCTAGGTTTTTGTAAAAGACTTTGAAGTGGCTTCCTTGCCTCTAGTCCTGTGGTTTTATGGCCAATGCATTTATAACTATGTTACTCTTCTGCTTAAAAATAATAAGGTGCTTCCTATATTGCCTTTGAGACTGAGCTGAGAGTGTTTTTTTCACACCTCCACAATATTTTCATCTGTATCTTGGAGCCAAGAACATTATATTATTATTTTATTGTATAGGACACCTTATTCCTAAATATAAGTTCCTTGAGAGCTATAATTATGTCTCTTCAGTTTTATGCTGCTAACAGAACTTCTGAAAAAAAATTGTTACTTTATTAGTATTTGATAAATACAATAAATCATTCAGATAACGAATAGCAAAAACCAACCAATTTTATAAGAAGGTATGAAACAAAGTGCTAACCCACAAACATTTAGTAATATCTGTGTAAGTATGAAAATACAATACATATTCAAAATACTATGCTCTAGTAGCATACTGAAGCTTATGTGCTTCCATGTGGTTGATAGTTTATATAGATCTGGGGTAACTTTTGCTTGTTTTAATAAATAAATAAATCTAGTCGCAAGGTGTTTGCTTGGCCCTGAAAATATTTGCTGTTAGTTTATATCACTATGCAAAATGTTTATTATGAAAAGAATGCAGTGGCAATGTTTACAAATTCTGAGTTTCTGTTTTTTTTCATATTTCCTGTGTAAATACACACTGGATTCTAGGGCCCAGAGGCCAGAGGTGTTGTATACACCCTTCCGTGCACAGGACAGACAGCCCACAATGATGTCCAAATGTTCAATGAGATAGTCAGAAAAGCTCAAAATGTCAATAGTACTAGGATTGGAAAACCCTTGTTTAGATATTTTATATTACAAAATACTTGAATAGAGAACATTGTATTTCATTAATACATTTATTTACCAAACACTTGATACTGATTTATGTCAGAGCACATTGAAGAAGGTGCTGTTGGGAACAAAACAATCAATTCTATAAGAAACCTGTTTTCAGGAGCTTATAATAGAATGTAACAGGTTAAAGACATTATATATAAAAATAATAGTATTATATTTTGCTTACCTAATATATATCTTATGTATAATGTATTTATTTTGTATATCTTATATACATACACACATTTATAGAAATATAAATATACAATAATAAAGATAAAATTATAGTTAGTGAGGAAGAAAAATTTGAAATTACATGGAAGCTCAAATAATTGTTTTCAATCTAAGTAAGAATCTACAAAAATTTTTGAAGGAGGCTTTGCTTTCATTTTATTTTTAAGGGGTTAATAGGATTTAGATATGTTAATCCATGATTAAGTAATTTCTAAACTCCATAATACAAACTGTGAAATCTTCTTTTATTCTTATATCCTTCCTTTTTCTCTATGTCTACTTGTATTTCAATTTTATTCATACTTTTTTGTGCTACTTAAAATGGAATTCTCCAATGCAATTAGTTTAATTGAAATTATTCAGGAAGTATTATTTGTAAACATACTATTAGACTCAGGAAATACAACAGTTAATATTTTGAAAATTTTAAATTAACTATCTATATGTATATATTATATCTATATCCATATGTGTAAATATTCATGGAGGCAAAGACTGTAACAGAGTGGGAGAAAGACAAAATCCCCCACTTTTTGCAATTTTGGGGTGGGGGTAGGACACTGAAGTAAGCCATTTTTCCTGAGAGAGGTACTTTGCACATCTAGGGCTGGTAGCTAGTGTCTTGGGTATGCAAATGACTGGATAAAGCTCTGCCCCAAGAGGATGGGAGGACCATAGAATGGTGATGAAAGAATTTATAAGGCTGAGGGAGATTTCACAGGTGGCCAAGATATTTGTCACCCTACCACTGTGTCACAGGCCACCATCACAGCTTAAAATAGGGCAGTGGATATGCACTTGTGCTCTCTCTCTCTCTCTCTCTCCTTAAAGGATCCTGTTGTAAGATGAATGAGCAATTGATTCATTTATTGGGAAAACATGATAGTCAAACACCCAGGAAAGGTAAAATGTGGGCTTGATGTTGTTGAACGAGAAGACAAAGGGAAGTAGGGAAGGCACCACAGTGTCTGAGCAAAGACAGTGAGGTGAGTGTGTTTGCTTTTTGGAGAATGATGCTGGATAAATATCCTAGAATCAAGGAGTATATTGCCTAAGGCCGCATTTAATTCAGCTGTGTACTTTAGGTATAAAGTTTGATGAAATATTTAGTTAAATCAACAACAACATAACCCAGTATTAATTGTGGCATTTTATTTTCTTTCAAATGCAGAGTCAGGTAGTATCAAACTTAGCACTCCATTTTATATGAGTGTATATGAGGGAGGAGCATGTTGTTGTTGCTAGTTTTAATAATTAGCTTTTTGCATTTATTTTTTATGACCACCTGTCTCAGCCTCCCCTTTTAGAATGAGATCCTGGGACTCCTCCCATAATTCAAATCAACTCTAATACTTGATATTTCTTTATCTGCCACTCAGTACAGCTCTGAGGCACAGTGCTGTCTAATCACAGCAAGAATTAAATTACAGGGAGATGATCAAGGGTCTCGCTGCAATAATTGGACAACTTTACCTTTTGAGTGGTAGAAGTCTGAAGTAAGCCTCGTTTAATTATTTCCTTTAAAACTTACTCTCAGAGCATATGGATATTTTATATATTATAGAAAATTAGGAGGTGGCCCAGACACTTGGTTCTTATTATTCCTCAAATCTAATCAGCCATCACATCCCGAAGAGCCTGCCTTCTTAGTCTAATGTACCTGTTTCCCTCTCCCACCTCAAGCTCTCTGCTCCTGCTTTCACAAGGCTCTCTAACAGTGCACCACTGGTGGCCTGCATTCAGGTTTCATTTTGAATGCTCAGAGGAGATTTAGAGCGGAAATTTTCTCCCTTTTCTTCCATCCTGGAAGCTTCCTATGGCCCCCACTGCCTCTGAGATAAAATCCGAACTTCCTAGAGAGATGCACAAGGGCTTCCATATCCTAGCTCTGGCCTTTCCACCAGTCACATGCTCTGCTCTTGTCCTAACAGGTACACCGTGTACGTGTATGGAATAGAGACCAATTCTGCACTTGCCACACCATTTTAGCTTGCAGCAGACAGGCAATCCCTTCAAGGGAAGACTCACTGCCCGGATATTAGCAGTGTGGGCCGCCTACAGTGGCTCAGCAAGACTAGGTGATCCTAGGGCCTAATGCAGGACCCTCTAACTAGGAACCTTGGCTCCAGAGCTCCACGTTGGGCTGTTAGAAATTTTGTCAGCTGGTGTTGCAGTCAATTCCCCTTGCTTGATCCTGCATCCCTACTTCCCTTGCACAAGTCTAACTCTCCTATAGGCCATCTGGACTCTTGACTCCACCTCAGTTTTCATTTCCCAGAGCAATCTACTGATACAAGAATCATGTGCCCTATCCAATACAAGCTTTCCCTCAGCCAAGAGTACCTACTCTGTCTTTTTCATGGAGTTTCATCTTGTCTGCTCAGACTTTGCCTTTTATCTGAAGTCCAGCAGTTCCCTTCTCCACCTTCATGCTTCTTCTCATTGAACTATAATAATTCATTTACTTGTGCTGCCCCAACACCTCGTCTTTCCCGAACACCCCCAGGCCTGATTATACTCTCTAACTGTAGTGCCTACAATTATACTGACAGATTTATGCAATTACTAATTAAACAGTTTTTAATTTATTGTTTAATAAGTAAAATGCCTGGGCTAGGTGTTAAAGATAGAGATGTAAAAAGGGAAAATACTTTTTGCTCTCATTCAGTATACAGATACATGGAAAAAACTAATTACACAATTATTTATTTTTACTAGTGTGGCAAATACAAAGAAAGAAAGAGGATTATAGGGATATAAAGTAGTATGGACACGACATAGTCTGAAGGTTTAGAAAATTGCTTTGAAGGAATGTTATATAACATGAATTCTGAAGACTGGGTAGGAATTAATTAACTGAAGTATGAGGGCACATAATAAATGTTTATTGAATGAATAAAATACTGTAGTTTATGACTATAAAACTACACTCCAGAAACAAGGACAACAGTTTTTATTAGCTGCATCAAATCTTTCTTTCTTTATTGTGACCAATTACATTTAATATATTTTTTCTTCCAAGAAACATCTTTTATTTACATTTTAACTACCAGCTCCATAAAACTACTTAAATGTACTTTTCTAGTTATAAGTATGTTCGGTTTCAAATATCAAGGTATCCCGAGCTGATGGTTTAAGAGCCTGTAGGAGCCAAGTGGAGTCTTAGAGCTACAGTATTCCATGATTTTTACATATTAATTATTTTTAAACTCTTTAATATAACCATCAAAACAAGTATTTTCCAACAGGATTGGATCTTACAAGTGTTATAGCAGAAAGCCAAGAATATATATTTCATATCCTGGCAACTCAATCTTTCATTTTAATGGCATTTCTATAAAATATATGAAACAAAATGTTCCTTCTAAGCCTCTTCCACTAGTTCATAGAAATTAGTCCGTAGCTACTTGTTTAATTAAGGACAAATGAGCTGCTGACATGTAAAATAAAATAATAATAATAATGTTGGGGAGTAAAGCTTCTGGAAATTTGAGAGTGCAGTTCAAAAGATACGAAATGGCTAGCTGGATTAATTTTTTTTATTTCATCACCATGTTGTTGGCCCCATACAGACACAATCTATTTTTATTGTTTCCACTTTCATTTCACCCCTATGCCTCATTAGGCTTGGGATAGAGAAAAGGCTACCACAAAATAAAGATTAGATCAATCATTCCCCTACAGGCTAAAGCAAGCAGAATCAATCACTGTCCATTCAAGTGGTTCTCAGCTAGTGACTATACTTTCCTGATCTAGAGCTTACGGTACTATTAATTGCACTGAACTGGAATGTTTGTGCTTCCGCATATTACTTAGCTATCTTTACAGGATACACACTACTATATCTTTATTAATTTCTTATATCTATTGATGAGAGTTGGGGATCTTCAACCTATATTTGGAAACCTGATAATACCTTAAAGCATTTATGAATAACTCTTACATAGAAATTCCTAATTTCCTGAAGAATTTCTAGCTTTCAGTTTCAAATCTCATTGTGTATTGGTTTTTATTTATTATTTATTATTTATTTTTAATTTAATTTAAAAAAGATTTTATTTATTATTTTCAGAGGCAGGGGAAGGGAGAAAGGCAGAGAGGGAGAGAAACATCAATGGATGATGATTGCCTTTCATCTGCCTACAGCTATGGACCTGGCTGGAGACCTGGCTTGCAACCTGGTTATGTGCCCTGGCTGGGAATCGAACTAGCAACCTTGGGTCTCACAGGCTGTCACCTACCCATTGAGCCACCAGCCAGGGCTCATTGTGTGTTGGTTTCTAAAGTTCTATGTATTAACTATTATTATATCTACATAATGGGAAATTGACTATAAGCTATGAGGATACATTTTTTAAACACGCGAAAATGTATAATTTATGTTGTTGATACTTATAAATAAAACTTTATTTTTTCTACAGTCATAATTATTAATTCAAGTACTTAATTATTGTTCCAAAAATATTCATCATATAAAGAAATGTATATAATTTCTCACTATGCATCTAGTAGGTAGAAGGCATTACAGGATGAAAACTTATTTTTTGAATATGCTCCTTCCTTAGAAACAGAGGCAATTGACAAATGTCCACATACAGTCATGTGCATCTTTATATGCTCTTAAAAGGTAGCCAACACCCTGACTTTACAATGAAAACCCACAGATGTGAACTAGGGCAAATTTAGGAATGACTGGGAGCATGTCTTCCTAAAAACAAAATTTCTAGGAGAAAAAATGTGATTCAACTTGTCAGTTAAACCCTTGGCAAATTGAAAGCTAAATGTGTAGTGATTGGCTAAAGCTGAATCTAGTTTGATGTTGGCATGTCATGGCCCCCCTGTAGCCATGTCATGGCAACTGTAGGAAAACTGGCAAAATTGGTAATGTCATCCTATTTGGCCTTCTTAGCTCTCTTTTGAGTCACTAATTCTTATCTATCTTTTACTAGCTATCACCTGACACAAATGTACTGAATCAATTATATATTAATAAATGAACAATTACCTCACTAATATTATAATTATTACTAATGAACCACTCACATTGATTAAACACTATGCTATCTTTACATACATATGTAATCTTATCCCCTGTGAAGCATGTATGTTCCATGATCATACCCATTTAACAGATAAAGAAAAAAAAAAAAAAAAAAAAGCAGGCTACGAGAAATTGAGTGAATTTACCTGCTACAAAACTAGTATGTGGTCTGAGAAAAAGGTTGACTTCATAGACATGAATATCAGAGAGCTTCACTCTGGAAAACAAACAATCACAGCAGCAGGTAAAGGAGAAAAAGCAAGTAGCTTTCCTCATTCCAAAAATGAGCTGTTGGCAGGCTAAATTGCGCATATCAGAAAAAAATGATATAAGCTTGTTTCTAAAGAATAACATATGGATAAAGTTTTATTTTGACAATGTAGATTCACTCAATCTTTCAATTAGAAACTATTTCTTGAGCTTGAGTTTTATAGTTCAAATTACTTTATCTCCAACATATTTATTTCCCTGTTTGAATAATGAAATTACTAAATGCTTTAAAGTATTGAAAAGAAGCAAAAAAAAAAAAAAACAACAAAAAACAAAAAAGTATGTGTCCATGCTACCTATAGGCCATATAAAGCCAAATTAGAAATGTGGTGTTAGATTGGAAACCTGGAGGCAAGAGTCAATAACAAAAGCAAAAATAATGAAAATTGTAGAGCTGAATTTTCAGCTTCTCATGATAATCTGTCAGTTATATTATGAAATTAAAAACAATATTTATCTAATTGACCTGAAATCAATAAAAAATATTTAAAATGATCAAGCTAAAGGTAATTTTGTAAGGTTTTGATCCTATAATGTAATTTTCTTTGAGAACAGAAGGCAAGAAAAATAATATAAAGTCTGTATGGAGTATATTGGTATTGAATATTCTGACATTTACCTTACAAATCTTTTTAAATGCTCAGAAACAATTTTAAAAAAATTTTTAAATGTTCTCCCTGACATGGTTTTGCATTCTGCATCTGTTTGTTTATCCCCATTTTATTTAGTTCTTTTTCTAGGATTTTGATCTGTTCTTTCAGTTGGGCCACATTTCTTTATCTCCTCAATTTGGCAGCCTCCCTGTGTTTGTTCCCATGTATTAGGTAGAGCTGCTTTAACTCTCTGACTTTGTGGAGTGGCCTAATGTAGTAGGTGTCCTGCAGGGTCCAGTAGCCCAGTCTCCCCTATCACCCAAGCTGGGCACTTGAGGTGAGCCCTTTATTTGGGCTGAGTACACCCTCCTCTTGTAATTGAGCCTTGGTTGCTGTTGGCAAGTCAATGGGAAGGATTCACCCAGGCCAGTCAGCTGCAGGGAACTGGCTCTGATTACTGATGACCAGCATTCACCTTCCATGGAGGATCAGCTGTGCAGGGACAGGGTGGTGGTGCTCTGGTCTGTACCTGTCCACTGGGTGCACGGGCTCTGGGATTTCCAAAGTGGTGCAAGGCAGGATCAGCCTCCACCTGTGTTTTGCCCAGGGCACCCTGAGCTACTTGTGCTGGGCTTGGAGATTCCCAGGGGAGGCCCAGGTGTGACTCTAGGCTGGCTGCTGCTACTACTGCTGGACCTGAGGCCACTTACAGAGAGGTATGGAAGCTGGGGGGCACACTGAGGACCACTGCTGCCTGTTTGTGAGAATTTAGGAAGTTGTGAAGAATGAGTCAAGCCCAGCCATTCATATGGAAAAGCCACTTTTAACAGCTTGGGTGAGCCATAAGTTGGATATGGGCAGAACCTCAGGGATCTCCAGAGTGGGGCAAACAGTGTTAGGTAGGTTGGCGGAGTCTTAGATGCAGACCTGCCTGCCGGTTCTGTGGCTATGTGAGGCACAGCTCAGAAAAGGTACAATGGCCTTTGCCTGCCGTTCTGTCTGAAAGAAAGCTATCTCTCAGCTTTTGCCCTGATATTAGACACTTCAGCTTCTCTGTGCACCACTGGTGCCTTCAAACTGCTACCTCAGTTCTGAAGCTCAGAAGGAGTAAATCTGTGTAGGTGAGTCATGTGTGGATTCTTTAAGAGGAATTCTTAGGACTTGAGCAGTTTCTTCCACTGACTCAATCCCTGCTAGTTTTTGCAGCCAGAAGTTATGGACACTTTTCTTCTTGGCACCAGAACCCTGGCTTGGGGAGCCTAACGTAGGGATGGGACTCCTTGTTCCCAAGATATTCCTCCTAATATTTTATCTACCACAGATAGGTGTGGAACCTACCTGTTCCCTGTCTCTGCCCTTCCTACCCATCTGAGTGGCTATGGCTTCTTTAATTCTGTAGTTGTTAGACTTTCATTCAGCTTGATTTCTGAAGGTTCTGAGTGATGGTTGTTCTATAGTTCAGTTGTAATTTTGATGAGGTTGTATGAGGAGGCAAGCAGTGTTTACCTCTGCCTCCATTTTGATATTAAAAAAGATCAAAACTATGAACAATAAAATGACAATAATACATATCTATCAACAACTGAATCTAAAACTATGAGCTAAGCAGATAAAAACAGGCAGAATCATGGATATGGAGAGTTTTGAGGGTTGCCAGATGGATGGGGGCTGTGGGGAAATGAGCAAAGAGGTGAAGAGATTAAGAAGTACAAATAGGTAGTTACAGAATAGCTACAGGGATATCAAGTATAGTACAGAAAATGAAGTAACCAAAGAACTTATGTGTATGACCAATGGACACACAATATAATACATAGATGCTGCATTATAGAATTATACCCCTAAAACTTATAAATTTTGACTAACCAACGCCACCCCAATAAAGGCAATTAAAAATAATAATGCTAGCCCTGGCTGGTGGCTCAGTGGATAGGCGCTGGCCTGCTAATCCAAAGGTCACTGGTTTGAGTCCTCAGTCAGGGCACATAACCAGGTTGCAAGCCAGGTCTCCAGCCAGGATTTTAGCTGGAGGCAGGTGAAAGGCAACCATACATTGATGTTTCTCTCCCTCTCTGCGTCTCTCCCTTCCCCTCTCTGTGAAAATAATAAATAAAATCTTAAAAAGAAATAATGCCATATTCAGCTATAGAGTGCAGACCTTCAGAATTTTATGAGGTCTGTTCCAAAAGTATTGATCCAATATCAATATAATTAAAACAATTTGTGCAGTGCTCGCTTCGGCAGCACATATACTAAAACAATTTGTGTAGCTGATACTTTCGGCACTGACCTTGTATGTTACATGAATTCTTTTTACTTTTCTTACTGCTGATATTTAAGTTGATAAGATTTGGGGTTTTATCTGAAGTTTGACAGAGGTGAAGAATGCAAACCTGAAGTTGTCATTCTAAATACCACAGAAAATGAACAATATTAACAATAGGGTATCTAGAGATATAGCAGGACAATATCTTTGAAATAGTGGGCAAGTTTGTAGTGATAAGCTGACTCATGATAATATTCTGGTTGTCATGATATTGAGGGAGGCAAATTATGGAATAAAATGCTAAAATAAGAGAAATGAGTCACATTGAATTATATATATCCTGCTCAAAATAAGCAATTTGTGATTAAATGGGGAATCTTCATACCTATGCTTTCAAAGATGTAATAGGCAAAGATGACAGACAAATTTAATTTCAAATATATTTTGTTTCTGCCCTTTGTGCAAATGTGGTAATATAGTGTATACCAGGTTCTGTGATTGTTGAAATAACACTATATATTGAAAATAATATACAAATACATAAATCTCTTTTCTATTTTACATAATATTTATATTATAATTTTGGTCTGCAATTTCTATAACTAAACCCTTATTAGCACATATTTGTATTGCTTTCAGTCTTTGGGTATTTTAAACAATGTTATAATGAGTAAAGAATTTTAAAAATTCCAACGAGAAGAAATTATATAGTTATAATTTGGGTTGATTTTCCAAAATGCCCTACAAATAAATTACATTAATTTATACTCCAAGTAATAATATTTGTGAGTTACTCTTTCCATACAAACTCAGTGAAGATAAGTGTTATCAAACATCTTGATCTCTGTCAATCTGATAAATTTTTAAAAAGATAATTCGGTAAAATTTTGATATGAATTTTCTTAAAGTGATATGGTGTGCTTTGATGACATAAGATTTTTGTGAGTACTTTATTAATGTTTCTTGGTGTATTTATATTTGGTGATTAGACTTTTTATCTATATTTTAAACAATCTTCTATGGATTGGGAAAACTGGCCTTTTGTCCTGTGATATAAATTGCACGGCATTTTCTCTTATGGTCATTTATGTTTACCTGTAATAGCTGTTGCTTTGCGGAATGTGTGTATTCTTGTAGTTTCACAAAAGTTTTATGCCTTCTGGGATTGCATTAAAGTTACACAGATTCCACATACTATAATAATTAAGGAAGTTTAAAAAATAATTTTTCTCTAGATTTGCTTAGTGATGTTAATGGTTTCATTTTTTGCATTTATAAATATTTTGACTGACATAGTATACATCCCAATATGAATTAAGAGGTATAGGCCGAACTGCCTTTATTTTTCCAAAGACTAACCTGTTCCTTATAACTTTATTAGAAACAAAATAACTAGTGTCATTCTTTATAAAATTAACTTGTTAAAATGATAAGCTCACACATTAAAAATGTGTATATTTGAAAAGAGTACCTCATTATAATAAGAACCCCAAAGATAAAATAATTTTATGTAAAGGTAGATACATGTTTCTCATTCTATGAGATGGAGTGGCAGGAATAAGTGGAAAGGTGTATGATGTTCTAGGAAGACAATTAAAAATTATCAAGATATCAATTTTCACCAAAGCAATACTAATAAATAAACATGATCTCAAGAAATTTAACTACAGGATCTTTTTACAACTCATAAATTTCTATAGAAACAAAGCAAGTATAACAAATAAAAATCTGTTGAAGAAAAGTAATAATCATTATCAAGATATTAAAGCAAGTTGGAACTATGCTATGAAGACAAAATAAGTAAAACAGTATGGCATAGTCATGCAAATAGATAGTTTGATGAAACAGACTCAGAAAACTGAATAGTCCCAGGATTCCCTATGGAATTATAAAATATGAGAAAGGTGACAACTTGATTTGTGAAGAAAAAAATAATTTTTTCTTTTTTAAAATATTTTATTTATTATTTCCAGAGGGAGGGGAAGGGAGAGAGGCAGAGAGGGAGAGAAACATTAATGCATGGTTGCCTTTCACCTGCCTCCAGCCATGGACCTGGCTGGAGACCTGGCTTGCAACCTGGTTATGTGCTCTGGCTGGGAATCGAACCAATGACCTTTGGGTTTGCAGGCTGGCACCTATCCACTTGTACCACCAGCCAGGGCTAAGAAAAAATACATTTTCAATGTCAGGATCCTTTTCAGGAACATGCCATTTCAGAAATATTATATTGGTATATTTTTGTGTATTTTAAAACTGATGTTTCTCTTTTGGTGGCTGGCTATCAGTTCCATAAATAATTTTGAGCTACTATTAAGTACACTGTGTTGTGCTAGAAATTATTGGGGGAACAAAAATTCGATACGCTATCCCATGAAAACCTTTTTTTAAGGTAACTAAGCATCGTAAAACTCAGAAACTTAAATATAAATTTATATGTATAATTCCAAAGCCATACAAATATTACTAAACATGCTATTGTCAGAATTCCAAAGGTCTTCATTTTGCAAAAGCCAAAGTCCATTTATGTTTTATTTTTTTTTTTTAGATTTTATTTATTATGTTTAGAAAGAGGGAAAGAGAGAGCAGCAGAGAGGGAGACAGGCACCAATGCATGGTTGCTTTTCACCTGCCTCCAGCCACAGACCTGACTGGAGACTGGAGATCTGGTTTGCAACCTTGTTATGTGCCCTGGCTGGGGAATCGAACCTGCGACCTTTGGGTTTGCAGGCCAGCGCATTATCCGCTGTGCTACCAGCCAGGGCCCATTTATGTCTTTATAATATCTATTGTCAGAGTTACAATTGATGCAATTTCATATTCCTTCTCTCTTTATTTTTAAAAATGATAGCTAAATATTCATAACAAAGTTTTTCATGTAAACCATTTTTAAGTATACAGTTCTAGAGCATTAAATACATTCATTTTTCATAAAACCATCACTTATCTACAAAACTTTTCCTTCTTTCCAACCTTAAAGTCTATACCTATTAAACATTTTACTCTATAACCCCTAGTTTCTACCAATCACCATTCTAATTTCTATTTGTATAAATTTGAGAACCCTCAGCATCTCAATTAATAGAATTGCATAATATGTTTCCTTTTGTGCCTGGCTTATTCCACTTAGCATAATGTCTTTAAGGTGTCAGAATTACCTTCCTTTTCAAGCCTGAAAAGTATCTCCTTGCATGTATCTATCACATTTTGTTTATTAGTTTATCAGTAAACAGACATGTAAGTAATTTCCATATTTGGACTGTTGTCAATAATGCTGCTATGAGAGTTAGTGTACAAATATGTCTTTAAGTCCTTGATTTAAATTCTTTTGTGTTGTAACTAGAAGTAGAATTTTTGATCATATACTATGTTTTTAATATTTTTAGAAACTCTCTTACTGTTTTTTACAGTATTTGCAACATTTTACATTTTAACCAGAAGTACACAAGAGTTCCAATTTCTCCTCATTCTTGTCAGTATTTGTTATTTTTTTATAATAGCCATAATAATGGGTATAAAACAGTATCTAATAATGGTTTTAATTTTTATTTCCTTAATGTTAGTTATATTAAGCAAAATTCCAATATTTATTGCCTATTTGTATAACTTCTGTAGAGAAATTCCTGCTCAAATCCTTTGCTGTATTTAACTTGGGTTGTTTCATTTACTCATTTTGAGTTATAGGACTTCTTTACTTATTCTAGATGTAAATATCTTATCAGATATATGATATGCAAATATTTCTCCTATTCCATGAGCTACCTTTTTATTGTGTTGTTACTGTTTAATACACAAAAGCTTTCAACTTTGATAAAGTCCAATTTGTTATTTTTCTTTTGTTGTCTGTTTTGGTGCCATATTCAAGAAATCACTGCCAAAATTAATGTCAGAAAGCTTTCCCTTTATATTTCCTTCTAAGAGTTTTGTAGTTTTAGCTCTTACATTTAGGTCTTTATGTATTAGCAACATTTTGAATTATTAATTTCTTGTTATTTATAAGATCTCATAGTGCTTCTTTCCATAAAAATTAATTGAGTTCATTGTAAATATATGGTATCTCTCTTTAAGTTGTATTTGTCTGATAAATATTTTTCAGTTTACCAATTTTAACTTGTTTATGTTACAATGTTTTACATGTCCTTTATAAGAAACACTGACATTATATGAACTTATGCCATATTATTGACTTGCATCTTAATATTTAATCTGTTAAATTTCTGTTTTAGAGAAAGTTTTTTCTTCTATTGACTCAAAAATGTACATTGTATTCCTACTTCCAATACTTACTTTTAAACCCCTATGCATCAATTATTCACTAATATCCAAAAATATTTATTGAGTTCCTAGTATTTGGTGGCATAAGTAAAGCAGAAATGAACCTTAGTACAAAATTGATAACTTCTCAGAAAGAAACAAAAGTACGCAAAATCCTTTAGTACATGAGAGATAGGTGCAAAGGAGAGAAAAATAAGGCAGAAAACAGTGATGAAAGGTGTAGCTGGTTTGTGTGTGTCTGACATAAGTTCACAAAGCAGTGCAGGTTATAAGAAATTATTGCATTCTGAATGTACTGTTATAATAAAGCAGGAAGGAGGCCAACATGTTGAGTGCAAGTCAAAAAAAAAGGCAATGGCTTTTTAAAAAAGATTTGTTTATTATTTTTAGAGAGAGGGGAAGGGAGAGAGGCAGAGAGGGAGAGACATCAATGTATGGTTGTGTTTCACCTGCCTCCAGCTACAGACCTGTCTGGAGGCCTGGCTTGCAACCTGGTTATGTGCCTTGGCTGGGAATCAAACCAGTGACCTTTGGGTTCACAGGCTGGCGCCTATCCACTGAGCCACCAGCCAGGGTCCTCAATGACTTTTTAAAGTATATTTTGGAGGGAAGATGGCAACAGAGTAGAGAGCAGTGCTGATGGTGTTCTCGAGTACCAAAGCAGCTAGAGGACAGGATAGGGAGCGTGAGACATCTTCAGGACCCTAGGGATTGGAACGAGCAGCATCTGGACACAGGGGAGCACAGCCCAGAGGCAGAGGAGGCCAGCAGGACAGTAGGTGAGGCGTTTCTGGCCGACCGGCCGGCAGGCCGAGGTCGGCTCTGGGCAGGGGCGGCTCTGCCCAGAGGGGCGCGTTTGACTGGGGCCAGTTTTGGGCTCCCTGGCGACTGGAAGTCTCAGCAGTGAAGTGCAGGTGGCGAGGGCAAACGCCATAGGGAACGCGGATTGAACTCTTGCAGGGGAGGGACTGTGTGAGAGACCCACCCCGGCAACAGGGAGAGGAGGCTCCAAGCAGGGCTAGAGGCTGAGGAGAAGAGTCCTGCGGGAAGCCGGAGCGGGGGAGCGGGAAGTGCACTGGCCGGGGCAGCGAAAGGGCCGAAAATGGAGCTGCTGGGCCACCGGGGAAACAGCAGCTAGAAGCCCCTGCAAGGGGGGAGGTCCAGCCCTGCACACCCACACAGGCCCCCAGGTTCTGCGGGAAACTCCAAACGGCGAGCCGGAGAGCCAGCAAGCAGGGAACTAGTGGCGGGCGACCTGCCATTGCCTGAGACAAAGGCCGCGCCGCCCACGCCTGGGAGGGGCTCATCACAGAGGCCGCGTAAAGGACTCTGCGGAGAGCTGATTGGCTCGGAGGCGTGGTGCTCGCCCCGGAAGGGTGGGACAGTGCAGGCGGACCCCGGACAGTGTTGACTGACTGGCCCGGCCTCCTCCCGGAACTGCGGGGGTGGGGCCAGTCGTCACAGGGACCAGCGAAGTTGCAGGTTGCCCTGCAGAAGTGCTGGGTGAGCGTCCTGGGCAGGAAACTCCACCAGGTGTGGGAGGGGGCTGCCTGCTGGCTCCAGAACACCGGCAGCCCTAAAACCCAGCCAGGCTGTGGAAGGCCCAGCCTACCTGGGGGCGGACACTCAGAATCAGCCCTACTGTGACAATCAGAGGCCCTGGCACGTGTCAAGACCGGCTAGAATATAGACTATAGACTGTAAAGTCCTGACCAAGAAAAAGAGGCAGCATCAGGAAAGGGATTGCTGCCAATCTCAAGCACCTGAATTATACCAAGAGCAATATGAACTATTAAGCCGCAATATATCCTTTGCAAAAGTTACTCCTCACATATTCTTAATCCCCCCCATACCTCAATCCACCTAATATCCAAGACCCTTCCCTACTCTCGAATTAAAGTCTATTCACTCTGTGGCTATAACGCATTCCCAGTCCTCAATCTAAGTATTCCTCCCTTCCCAAGCCTTTCTAAACCCTTTCTTTATTCTTTTCTTCCTTCCTCTTTTTTTTTTTTTTTA
>PVIW01016501.1:0-16481 GCA_004026585.1 Noctilio leporinus | reverse complement strand
ACAAAAATGCTTTTGATTTCTGGATATTGATTTTATACCCAGCTATTTTGCTAAATTTGCTTATTAGGTCGAGTAAGTTTTTGGTGGAGCCAATCGGGTTTTGTATGTACACTATCATATCATCTGCAAATAATGACAGTTTGACTTCCTCCTTTCCAATTTGGATACCTTTGATTCCTTTTTCTTCTCTGATGGCTATCACTAGAACTTCCAAGACAATGTTGAATAGAAGTGGAGAAAGTGGACAGCCTTGTCTTGTTCCTGATCTTAGGGGGAAAGCTTTCAGTTTTTGTCCATTAAGTATGATGTTGGCTTCAGGTTTCTCATAGATGGCCTTTATGATGTTGAGGTATGCTCCCTCTATTCCCATTTTGCTGAGGGTTTTTATCATCAATGGTTGCTGTACTTTATCAAATGCTTTTTCCGCATCTACTGATATGATCATATGGTTTTTATCTTTCAATTTGTTGATGTGGTGTATTACATTGTTTTAAATTTTTTAATAAATAAAAGAGGGCATAAAATGTAAGGAAGAAACAAATTATGTAGATTTTAACAAAACTAAATAGAATTGTAGAAACAAAAAAAATATTCATTAAAATTGAAAACTCAATGGATGGAGTAAACTGAAGTTTAAATACAACTTCAGAAATAGTACTTTGGAAGACAGCGCTAAAGAAAATACTCCAATTACAGCAAAGGGATAAAAAATGAGAAAAAAAGTTAGGAAGCCTAAAGAATAGCGACAGGACTAACACACACCTAATTGTATTTCCAGAAGGAGATAAGAGTTAAAGATATAATGTCTAAGAGTTTTTCAGAATCCCAATACTCAAATTCAGAAGCCCAACCCAAGCAATATAAATAAAAAATAAATTATTATTTAGACATATCAAAGTACAACTTAAAAGCATTAAAGATACAAAGACCCTAGAAACAGCCAAGAGAAAAGAAACATCAGACGGATAGGAGGCTTCTTAGCCACATAAGAAGTCAGAAGACAGTGGAGATAATATCTTCAAAGTGCTGAGAGGAAACATCTATCAAACTAGAATTTTATACCCAAAGTATCATCTAGGACTGAGTCCCCACCAAAGCCTTTTTTTTTTTTTTTTTTAATTATTTATTTTTAGAGAGGAACATCAATTGATTGCCTCTCACAGGTCCTCAACTGGGGACCCAGCCTGCAACGCAGGCATGTGCCCTGACTGGAAATTGAACCAGTAACCTTTCAGTTCAGAGGTAAGTGCTCAGTCTACTGAGTCACACCAGACAGGACTATATGTTATTTCTGAGGATGAAGATAAAAATGTGAAAATGCTTTGTAACACAGGATACCTACTGTTTTATTTTTCCTGATGTCCAGCTTTTTAAAAAAAAATAAATTTATTGTTGTTCTATTATAGTTGTCCCATTTTCCCACCATTGCTCTCCTCTGCCCTCTTCCACAGTCAAACCAATATGACTAATAAATACTCAAAAATGTAGAACTGTCTAAATGCAGGCTGGGTAGAAAGCAATGAGAATTCGCCTCATATGAGGATAGGGAACTGATTGTCTGGCTCATGTGGTGGCAAAGAAATAGGTTAAAATATTATCCATTTTCCATTTGGATTCCAACCCACTGCCCAGAGAGGCTGGAGCTTTAGAAAACTTGTCAATAAAACATCAAGAGATTATAGAGTATATTGAACTATTTCAAGTGCTCTTGGTGAAAGAATACCAGAGAAAGCCTAGGATAAAGCAAGTCCTTCTGAAAGCAGAGAGGAAATAAGCAGGCAAATAGGTAGCTTTTAAAACAAAGGAATCTGGAGTTCCGGCAAGATGACAGAGGAGTAAGTGGAGGTACACCAATCTCCTCCCAGGTCACATCTGGAATTACTTTTTTTTTTGAGAAAAAGTCAGCTGGAATTACCAGCAGAACCAGCTGGGAAGAAGCCCTATAACCAAAGACAGAACAGAAGAGGAAGCTTTATCACAACGTGACTGGTAGGAATCGTGGAAACATGAGAGGGCTGCCTGGGCCCCCACTGGAGGCAGCAGCTGAAGGGTCGGAGCCAGGGGCTCCACCAGAGAAGGGGGGTTCTGGTCCCCCAACTGGGTGTCCCAGCTACAGCAACACTGCAAAGAGTAGTGCAGCATCCAGCTGAGAAGGACAGAAAGCTGTGGAGTTTGCTGGCCTGAGAGATCACTGGAAACAGAGAACTACTAGGGTGACCAAAATGAAAACACATTGGCACCCACCTACCCTGGGCTCCAGCTGAGGGAGGGCAGAGAGGACTGGAGACATGTGGGGAGTTTGTGGGCTTGGCTTAGAGGAGAAGAGTAGGGAAATGGCTGTGGGGATCCTGGTGCTGACTCATTGTCCACACCTCAGGTGGACTGTGCTGTGCCAAGCAACTTCCATATGAGGGCCCTCATAGCCCCGCCCACTGGAAGCAATCTGCCCCACACAGTTGTGTTTGAGCCTGGTGCCTGATTACAATTCTTTGATTTACATCTAAATAAACCTCTCCAGCCCTGCCTGCTGTGTCTGAGCACAGATACAATAGTTGGCACCTAAAGAGGTATCTCTCACCCAGCAGCACCTGGCAGTTGACTAGAACTCTCTTACAGCTGGGTCAGTCAGCCCCACACAGTGGCCTGGAAGCCCAGTGGCTAATTGTGGATTCATTGCTTTGCAACTGAGTCAGTCCTTTTTGCTCAGCAGAGTCTGGGCCTGGCAACTGATTACCAACTCTCCTATTTACAGCTGGGTCAGACAGTCACACCCACACAGTGGCAAGTGAGCCTGGTGGCTGATCATGGATTCATTGTTTCACAACTGAGTTGGTTAGACCTTCCCACTGGCCCCTGGGCCTGATGGCTGATCACAAATTCATTGGACTAAAATCTTTCAGTCTAGCCCAGTGGCCCCTCAGCTTGGCAGCTGATCAGAGATAGAAGCTAGAAAACAAATCCCATTTACCATAGTAACAAGAAAAATAAAGTACTTAGGAATAAGCTTAACCAAGGAGGTAAAAGATCTATACTCAGAAAACTACAGAACAGTGAAGAAAGAAATAGAGGAAGATACAAGTAAATGGGAGCATATACCATGTTCATGGATGGGAAGAATGAACATCATTAAAATGTCCTTACTACCCAAAGCAATCTATAGATTCAATGCAATCCCAATTAAAATACCGATGACAGACTTCACAGAAATAGAAAAAATACTTCAAAAATTCATATGGAGCCAAAAACATGCACGAATAGCCACAGCAATCTTGAGAAAGAAGAACAAGGCAGGAGGAATCACAATATCAGACATCAAACTATACTACAAGGCTACTGTCATGAAAACTGTCTGGTACTGGCATAAGAATAGACATATAGATCAATGGAACAGAACAGAGAGCCTAGAAATGAACCCAGGACTGTATGGTCAATTAATATTTGACAAAGAGGGAAGAATCATAAAATGGAGTAAAAACAGTCTCTTCAACAAGTGGTGTTGGGAGAACTGGACAGCAACATGCAAAAAGATAAAACTAGACCACCAACTTACATCATACACCAGAATAAACTCAAGATGGGTAAAAGACTTAAACATAAGCAATGCCACCATAAAGGGTCTGGAGAAAAATATAGGCAGTGAAAATTTAGATAACCTATGCAGAAATATGTTTACTAATACTTCTCTAAGGGCAAAGGAAATGAAAGAACAAATAAACAAATGGGACTATATCAAACTGAGAAGTTTCTGTTCAGCTAAAGAAAACATCAGTAAAATTAAAAGGGAACCAACTATATGGGAAAACATATTTGCCAATGCAACCTCAGAGAAGGGTTTCATTTCCAAAAAATATAAAAAACTTATGGGACTCAACATCAGGGAGACAGACAGCTCAATTAAAAAATGGGCAAAAGACCTGAACAGATACTTCTCTGAGGAAGACATACAAAGGGCCCAAAGGCATATGAAAGAATGTTCAACATCATTAGCTTTCAGAGAGATGCAAATTAAAACCACAATAAGATAACACCTCACACCTGTCAGAATGGCAATCATTAACAAATTGACAAACAACAAGTGTTGGCGAGGACATGGGCAAAGGGAACCCTGGTGCACTGTTGGTGGAAATGCTGGCTGGCGCAGCCACTATGGAAAACAGTATGGAGTTTCCTTAAAAAACTGAAATGGAACTGCCTTTTGATCCAGCAATTCCACTACTAGGACTATACCCAAGGAACCCTGAAACACCAATTCAGAAAAACCTATGTACCTCTATGTTCATAGCAGCCCTATTTACAATAGCCAAGTGCTGGAAACAGCCTAAGTGCCCATCAGTGGATGATGGGATCAAAAAACTTTGGTACATTTACACAATGGAATACTATACAGCAGAAAGAAAGAAGGAACTCCTACCCTTTGCAACAACATGGATGGAACTATAGAGTATTATGCTTAGTGTAATAAGCCAGTCAGTGAAAGACAAATACCATATGATCTCAGCCATTACAGGACAATAATGCACAAAACAAACAAGTGAAACAGAACCAGATACATGAATCCAATGAATAGACCTTCAGTGGGCAGAGGAGAGGGGGGATGGGGGAGAAGGAGGCAAAGAAGGGGATCAGTTTTGTCATGGAACCAGCATGGAAGGACCATGGACATGGACAACAAGTGGGATTGACTTTGGGGGGAATGGGTGGGTGGGGAAGGGATCAAAGGGGAGTAAAAAGGGGATAGATGTAATACAACAACAATAAAATTATATTTAAAACAGAGGAATCTCTTGCCTATAGACAAGAATTTGAGACACCCAAGGGCCAGAAAATCATGTGCCTTGTGGGATTGCAGTTACTGCAAAATATGCTTTATCTTGTTTCTGAACCAATCTAGGAAACTATGGCCTAACAGTTGGAATGTTGGAATGGAGACATTGGGGAGCAGTTCTATGAATCTGTGCAACCTGCAAACCTTACCTCTCCCTTGGGATAGCGGTAGCGATATTTATCTTGGTCCCTTAGTGCGAATTCTTCAGGGTAATGTTCCTGAATTTCTTCATAGGTCATCTCCTCACACACACCCTGAGAAAAGTTATTTGAGGACAAAAGTATTTGCAAGGTGAAATCCACACAGCCTTTACCATAATTTTGAGGCCAAGTGATTGTAGAACAGTAGTAGCACCTAGGTTCTGTGAACACAGCTCTGGATTTGTGCCTGCTGAGTGTATGCATGTGTATACACAAGGTATGTGGCTGTGCAGATGTGAGAGTGAATTCATGTGTATAGGTGTGTTCAGGGTGAGTATATGGTAGGTCTCTGTGAGGTTTCTATATGATTGTCCTAAGTTTGTAGATGTACACTGTACATATATATATATATATATATGGATTTCTATCAATATGTGGGCTTGATGATTTGTGATTTTGCCTGTGTGTGCAGCATGCTTATGATGTTTACCTGTGGTATGCTGAGGGACTTATGCTTTGTGTTTTTGTATTTATCTCATTACATGTAGTGTGTTTGAGTGATTATGTGTGCGTATGTACAGGGTGTCTGAGCATCTGATAATGTGCCTGCATGGGTATTTCTGTGGTATGTTTCCATGTGTGTCTCAATGTATCTGTGGCATGTGTATCTGTGATTGTGTACGATCCTGATTATGTTTCTGGTATATATGTGTGACTATCTTTGTGCCCATGTCTGAGGTTGGTATGAATTTGTGGTAATATGCTTGAGGCTGTACTGTGTATGTGTCTGTGGTATACCTCTGTGTTCATGTGATGTAAAAACATGCAAAGACTGCATGTGTGTCTATGGTGATTATGACTGTGTCTATGTGTATCTCTAGGTGTGTCTGTGTGTATGTGTGCATGCATGTGGTGTAGATGTTATCGGTAGATATGTCTGAGAGAGCCTGTGTCTGACTAGTGGGTCCATGTGTCTGTGAAGTACATGTCTGTGACTGTAAGCACATGTGAGGTGTGTGTCTATGATTGTGTATGCAAGTTTATGTCATCCATAGCAGGGTTCTCTCATTTTATAGTATTTCTCATCCCTTCTGCCTCTACCTCTGCTCCAGGACCTCTGGCAGATAAAGAAATTTCTACCCACAGAAATCTCAGAAGGCAAGAACGAGTAAATTCCTAACTAGTTCAGAGTGGGCCTAGGGGAGATACATTCTCCTCCCTCAAAGAAGAAACCAGAAGCTCAGAAACTGTTCCTTAGGAGCATATGAGAGCTCCAAGTTCACTGAGAAGTCCTCAGAAGTGAGGTAGCTGCCTAGGGTAGGAAAGCAATGTTGAGTTTATACAAGTTTTCCTTCTGGTTGTGTGGATTTCAAGGATTAGACCTTCCTATAGGGGAAGCAGCAGGTTCTGGCTGTTGTCTTTTGAGCAACCTACCAGATTTCCCTTAAGGATAATGTTTGCCTCTGCCCCAGCCCACAGATAGCTTAGCATTGTCAAACTTCTCCAACTGACAGTGCCCGTGAGAGCAAGTGCCCTATGGAATACCCAGGGTCCTTCCAGGTTGGCTTCAACTTTCTATTCTGAGGCATTCTGTGAACCTGTTGTCTGTGGAAATGGTTATTGATTCCCTATTGACTTAACAAACATTGCCTAAGCTCTCTGAATTTTATTTTTCTTATCTGTAAAATGAGGAGAATTACAATTACCCCACACAAATGTTTTGAGTATTAGAGGTAGCATGTGCAAAATAGACTGGTAAGGATGGGCAAAGCACATTTTAGATTCAATCAATGGAACTAATTATTCATATATTATTGATCATGGAAAACAAACCATGAGACTTAGGCATCATTCTAAATTCTCGCTTCTTCCAGACTCACCCACCCCCTCATAACTGATCATTGAGATTCTACCTCCTAAAATTCTCTCAAATCTATTCCTTTTTCCTCCTTCTTAGTCCCCACTGCTACAACCTTAGCAGTTCTACACACAGCTTAAGCTGTTGTCTTTGCCTGGCATACTATCTATCTCCTCTATCTGGCTCAGTATTAACCCTCCAATTTAACACTGGAACCACTTCCTCCAGGCAGATTCTGGCTGGGCTAGATGCCCTGCTCTGACATCTGTGCACCTCTAGTGTAGCCTATCAGAGCTTGTATTAGACACATTGTTTTGTATTGTTCCATTTATTCTCTGTCTGCCCTGTTTAGCCTGAAAACTCAGTGAAGACAGGAACCAATCTCCATCTACAGCACCATCTTAGTGGTGAAACAAATTAGGCAACCAGTAAATATTTACAGCACGTGTGTGCCAGAAACAAAGCATAACTGTACTCTTATGATGAAGCACCTACGTATTTTCTTGCATGGATTTTATAGCAAATATATATGCTATCTAGAACAATGCTGTATATACCATTTCTAAGTATGTGTATCACTATGCATCTGTAGTTAAGTACGTATGTATGTATGTATGTATGTACACATCAATACTTGTCTATTTATACAGGTACATTTAGTAGGCAAGTAAGTTAACCTACATTCAAGTTATCTACCTACACTGGTGGTGAAGCTTCTAATATGGGGTCTAACAATCATAATCTCTATGCTGCTACCTGATGTCAGCATATATATAGTTCAGGTGAGACCATGGAGAGGAAACAATACCTTTTCAAAGAGCTCATGAGAAAACCTGACCCTGAAGAGAGATTGCCATATCATGAGGGTCAGATGAAATATTCCCTAAGTTTTTCTTCTTTCCATCTCCAATGCCACCCTCCCTCATCTCTTGCCTGCACTAATGCAGCCATCTCCGTACTGGTCTACATTCTGGGCTTCTCCTTATCTAGTCTCCACACATAACTAGAGTGGTCTTTTTTATTTGAAAATGTGAATCATGTTCAAGCCACTCCTCCTTTACTTAGACCACATCAATGGCTTCTCTTTTATAGGGCAGCATCCAAATCCCTCAAGATGATATAAAACCCTATGAGCTGCCTTCCTTTCTAACCTTATCTCCCTTATCTCCAGACCTCACGATCACAGCCCTAGCCTCTCTGCTATTCTATCATCAGTTCTCTGAACATGCCATGGTCTGTTATCACCTCTAATCCTTTACATGAGCTGTTCCTTTCCACAGAAATGAAATTTATCCCCTCACTCCCAGCCCATTTTGCCTATTTCTCTTCTCACTGCTAGCTTCATGTAAGCTGGTAAATCTCACACCACCACATCTTGTCAGGAGCACCCTTGACTTATGAGCTTTCATAGTCCCTTGTACTTCCCCTTTCACAATCCTGTCACATGAGATGCAGTGTCTTATTTACTGTCTGCTTTGGGGCTTCATGAGGAAAGAAAACTTGTCCTGTTCTGGCCTTCACTGGGTTCTCAACATACAGAACAATGCCTGACACATGGCTGGTTGTTAAGAAATGTTTGTTGAATTCATTAGGTTACCATTGAGGCCAGAACAGAGGCAATTCAGGGTTTAAGTACAAAGTCAAGCCCCACCATTCACCAGGAAGCCCATTCCCCTGTATCTCACCGCATCAATCTCATTCAGGGCCTTCCACTGCTCATAGGGGACGCCCAAGGCCTCAGCTGTCTGGATAGTCCTCTTCATGTGGCTGGTCCACACTTTCAGGGAGCTGATGCCTTGGGACTGAATGAAGTTGGCCAGGGCATAAGCATACTGGAAAGTGGGGGGTACAGATGAGGAAAGGAAGGGAGAAAGAGAGATGAAAGAATACAGGGCAGCTATAAGAACAAGTTCAGATCTGTCACAAATGGTAGAATAATGATGTACAGGCATGAATTAAGAGCTTAAACATTTCCAACATATAATATTTCCCAACGGAATAGAAGAGAGTATGTGTGTTTATATGTGTGCATGTGTGTATATTTGTTCATTAATGCTTGCTCACTGAACCCCTTACTTGGTTACTCATTCAAACAGCCTACCTGTAATACTTGTGGAAGCTGGGACAAAAGGACATATCGAGGTACTCTACCCACAGTTCACCTTCTTTCTCTTCCTGCCTCCATCCTGCTACTAATATATGTTTGTAGATAATCCAATCACATCACCAAGTTCTGTTCACACCACATCTTCACCAATCCCCTGATCCACAAACTGAACTTTTGGCCTCCCTTTTATATAAAAGTGAACACTCCTGTGATATGGCCTGCTCTTACATGGACAGGCCCTGGGGTAGGGCCATGCAGGCACTGGAAACAGACACTAGATCATAAGGGCAGGGATTTTCTAGGGTTCTGGGTACTCAAGAGTGTGGTGTAGATATGGTGGGGACTTGGGGGATGTTTCTCTTTGATCCTTTGAATTCTCATTGCTTTAGTAGGGGTCCTGGTACCCAGGTCCTAAAGGTATTCAAATATGCACTGTGTATATGTGGACCTATGCTGGGTAATGTAGTGTTCTGTTCTCAAGACACAATCAGTGCAGTAAGGGCAGCAATCACAGCACCGAGAGAAACCATACAGGGCTGTGAGAGCCCAGATGAGCAAGGGATTAGCTCTTCTTCTGCTCTGCATATAGGCATGTTATTAGCTAGCCACAGATGGCATGTGAGCAACATCTGCACAAATCTATAGATGCAGGCACACATTCCTAGAGCCCTTGACTGGAAGGTGATGACGTTCAACTGCTCCAGCTCCCTTACCAGGTCCCGTGTGCCCTTGGACATGTCCCTGCCTTGGATCTCGTGCCTGTAAGATGTGAACAGCATGAGCTCGCCCAGCCTGGTCTTAGTAAGTGGAGATCAGCAAGTGGATGGGGAGCATCCAGAGCAGTCTGTGGCACACAGTAGGTGAGCACCACTGTGATTAATGGGGGTGACAGTCAATGAGGAGTGCAGGGTGCACTGTGCCCAGGAGTGTGAAGGTTGGGCCAGGCAGTGCATGCACACGCTCGTGTGTGTGTGTGTGTGTGTGTGTGTGTGTGTGTGTGTGTGTGTAGGGAGGCACGCTGCATAGAGACGGCCACGTACCCAAACTGGGAGCTGAGCGATGCAGGCAAGGCTGTGGCCAGCCTCAACAGAGGGACCCTGGCTGTAGGGGCGCCATGTGGTGGGGTTGCTGCCTCTGGTGGCCTCTGACTCTGCTCTAAGGAGGGAGGGAGGTGATAGTCAGAGGTCAGAGGCCACCTGGACAGGAGGTGGCAGTCTGCAGGCAACAGAAAGGGAGCCCCAAAGACAGGCTTCTGCTGAGGTGTCTTGCCTGCGACACCACCCCCTCTGCAGTGGGAGGTGCTGAGGGGCAGGCAGGCCTGGTTTTCAGTCTGCATGTGACCTGGGGCTGCTTCCTGCTCCTGTCTGGGCCTCAGCTTCCTCACCCATAATTTGGTGACAGTGTTGCCCAGCCCATAGAGCTGCTGTGAGGATTAAATGAGGCCACACATATGGAAGCAGATGGTGCCATGAATGGGCACAAGTGTCCAATAAAACAGGGGGTTCCCTTCATCCTGCACCCCACTTCCCACTTGTCCCATCCCCAAGCGATTCCCACCGCCCCCAGCAAGGGCCTGTGCTACCAAGCCCAGGCACAGGGCTGAACCCTGGGGAGAATGTGTCCCTTCATTGAGCCAGCACCCATAATGTACAGGTCACTATGCTTGGCTGGAGAGAAGGGACTCATGCCATAGAGTCAGAGATGGGGCAGTACTGGGACAGATGGAGCCCAGGGCATGGTGACATGCCTGGGGGCAGGAGAGGACAGGGGAAGGCTTCTTGGACTGGACTGTGGAGCAGGACTTTGCAAGGGGGTGTGGGAGGTAGGGGAGGAAACAAATAGTAATTGGTGGTGGGGGGCTTAGTGCTGACAGTGTGATGACGTGCAGTGGCTTGGAGAAGGTGTAACATCAGCCCTGGGTAAGGAAGGAAAATATTAAAAGACTGATGCAAGGGTGGGCACATCAGCACAGCTGTCTGTGCAAGTAATGGCCACTAGGTGACAGAGGAAGCCAGCATAGGTGGGGAAACTGCACAAGTGAAGGCATAGAACTGTCAGAAAGTTGAGGGGACCAGTCAGGCAGGGGCAAAGGAAACTCATCATACCGAGGCTGGAGGAACAACCAGATCTGGGCAGGCCTGCAGTGCCAGGACCAAGCTTTCAGACTTGCAGGTCCTGTGGGCAAATGATAGCCCTTCAAGCATGGGTCAAGGCAGAATAGTTGACGGTGGAAGAGTGGGAGTGACCTGTCACTGAGTCTCCCTTTTCCTCAGGACCCAAGCAGTAGCCACTCCACTGCCCATTACCCATGTGGTCAGCTCAGCCAATGCCTCTGGGTGCATGGGGCCCTTCCTACCTGCTTGCCCCGAGCTGAGAGGCCAGAGTCACCTCCAATTCGGCCTCTGAGGTTAAGTTCACTCTCACCATGCCGGCATAGGTAGATGGAGCGGGGTGTCACGTGGATGTTCATAAGATAGTATACTGTGCGGCTCTGGATGTGGTCCTGCACTCTGTTCACCATGTAGCGTGTACCCACGTCGAAGATCTTGATGTAGGACAGGTGGCTGGGCCGGTCCAAGCAAGAGCAAGGACAGTTCAGGGGATGATTGTGGAGAGGCTAATTCCAAGAGAAACCCCCAACCACACACCCTGACTTTAAGTTTTCTCCACAACCCAGCTCTTACCTACCTTTCCTCTAGCAGGATGCCATGCCTTGTTCTTTTCTGGGTACCTTTTCTAGAGACTTGGTTCCTAGCCACCTTCAGGAGCTCACTGCTACCATCTCCCTCTATCTCCTTTTCTCAGTCTCAACTCATCACACTTCAGGCATCTGGGGTTCTCTTTTCTGTGGTTCACACTCTTGACATACTCAGAGAGAAGCAGTAATCCTCTGTTTTCCTGGATACCTCCAACATCTCATTGGCAGCTCCAGATTTGTCTACTCCTTTCCCTTTCAAATCATGAGTCCAACTCTGCCTCTCTTTTCTTTGAAACTCTGCTATAGAAACTCTGACACTCTACAGGCAGTTACCTGATTATGTCTTTGTGTACTTGTGTTTCAGTGTGTACATCTCTTTCCTTAGAAAGGAAAATGAGTTGGGTTCTTTTCCTGTCTTTCATGTAGTCAGAAAACACACCCTTGTCTGTTCTAAGCATTGTGCTTGGTCTGAGGACTTAGCATTTGCCCTTTGGGAGCTCTTAGGCCAATTAGGAATATCTGCTTAGAAATGCATGATCAATGCTCAATGCTCATTCTACAAACAGTCACTAGTCTATTGCTCTAAGGTGTGCCAAGCACTGGAGTGTGGGAATACAGAGGTGGCTTACAGTATCGGTGGGAAACTTGTGGTCCTTGCTTAAAGTCCCCTTTTAATTCCCTCAATTCTGCGCTTTGTAATGAATTAATAATTATAAATGGAATGATAATCAAATTATTCAACAACCTGTTTGCAGAGGAGCTCAAAATGGGGGGATACTGACTAATCAGAAGACTGGCATTAATTCCTAAGTTGTCTGATTGTGAGGAGTTCAGGGCGATCCCTGAAAAGAGGTAGGGGAAGCTGGGACAATGCAGTGATGTACCAGGAACCCTGTACGCATAGTAACAAAATCCAGTGAATGGAAATCACTGCACTAACCCAAGGCAGGGAAGGCAGTAGCTGATGGGTTTGGTTTCAGACAATTTCTCTGATGTTCCTAAAGAATGTATTTCTAGAAGCCCTGGCTGGTGGCTCAGTGGATAGGCACCGGCCTCCAAACCCAAAGGTTGCTGGTTTGATTCCTCAGTCAGGGCACATAACCAGGCTGCAAGCCAGGTCTCCAGCCAGGTTTCCAGCCAGGTCTGTAGCTGGAGGCAGATGAAAGGCAATCACACATTGATGCTTCTCTTCCTTTCTTCCTCCCTCCTGTCCTCTCTAAAAATAATGAATAAAATCTTTAAAAAAAAAGAATGCATTTTTATTTGCACCATGCTCATCATGCCCATCCCTATCATTCATGTCTGATGGTTCCCATTGGGCATTCATATTTGCTGAACATTTTGGGGGCTTCTGGCAGGGAATGCAGACTTCCAAGTGCACAAATCCATTTAACAATCCTAGGAAGCAGAGATCATTATCTGTTTTATGGTTGAGGAAACTGAAACAGAGAGAGGAAGTGATTTGCTTAAGGTCAACCTCCCCAAGGACTCTCAGAGCTTATGGTTAGAAAGTATATGATGTAACATTGTTGTCTGGTTACTAACCTGTTCGTGACATTAGTTTCTCAGTGGCTCTAGGAGAACGTCAAAATTCCTCAGTTTAGTTTGACCTTCTAGGTCCCTTCACACATTGGTCCCACTTGGCCTCACCTCACTATTCCATGCTTATGCTCATAACTACTTTATTTCACTGTTGCCATTATGCCTTTTCTAGAATATTCTCTGTACTCCTCTACTCTTATTCATACTTAACTACACCATTAAGAAGTGCTATTCTTTTTGCTTGAAAAAGTGTTCCTTGCCTGGTCTCCAAAGTTGAGGTTCTATGCCTCCATCCTTCAAGAGCCAGCACACTCACCCTCTCTAGGAAGAGTCTTTTGAGCTCAAGATCATGTGAAGTCATTTAGAGATGCTTCACACCAAAAGTATTATATTATAGTAGCTAATACCCATACTCACCATGAATAATTTAAAATGAAGTTATAAAGTATATTATAACAAGAGGAAGTTCTACTAAGTTCTGATTTCATTTTTTTCCATTTTGACTACCTTGATGCTGGAAATATAAAATATTAAAAGATTTTAAGATTATTTTCTTATTTTTTGGTACAGTCTGCCTTTCTTGTGCCCTAAACACAAGTCTAGTCTACCTACTGGGTAAACCTGCTTTTCTATACTCCTTTCTCTGAGTAGGGTTCTTCTTTCTTCTTTGGGTTCCCAGGGCACATCTTAGGACTGGAACCTGAGGCATGGACTATAAATGTCTATTGATGCAAAAATGATTAAATAAAGCCAAACTTCATAATAAGTCATCTTCATGCCCAAACTGACTCACCAAACACTACCTGAGCATTTGCAGGAGAATAGGTTGAAGGCTAGGGGCTTTCTCAATGTTGTTTTTTCCCCTGAGCTCCTCTCCTTCAAACTTATTTCATCATATGCTGCTAGTCTTTATGGTGCTTTTGTGGAAATTTGAAAAGGTTACACTTTCCTCAGGGCATAAACAGCCCCAGTCAGCATACATGCCTTGGTGAGAGAAGCAAGTACACCCTTGATCTAAATGCCCATACACAGAGAATAATCTTCAAAATTGTGCATAAGGTCTTGGCTCTAGCACTGAGTGACACTTTTTATGATAGAGGGATGTGAAAGGGGAAGAACCAGACTAGAAGTTTGAAGATAAAGGTTTGGGTATATATTCTGCTGCTGATTCATTGTGTGCCCTCAGGTAAGCCCTTGCCCTACTGTGGGTCTCCATTTCCCAATCTGAGGTGTAAGGCGTAACAATGCTCACCTCTTAGGACTTCAGTTAGACAAAGCTGGGAGAATGTTTTTAAAACTTCCTAGGGTTGTATTGACTGTTAAATCCTTCTTACCCTTCTCACTTGGGTTCCAAAGTCTCTGAGTGACCTGAGGCTCTTCTTATCACAACCCATTTTGAAAGAGAGTAGGGCTTGGGGAATACCCTATGTCTAAAACTTAATATATTCCCTGTACTGTCAGCCAACACCTCTCCTATCTTTACCTGGTATTTTGAATAAAAGTTTCAAATTTTTCATGGTCTTCTCATATTTCAAGGCATTATGGAAGCTACCTGAGGATATAACCCACCTCTCTTGCCCTTATTTTCATTCCCTATGTATATCACAGCCTAGAGGGGCAAAATACTTATTGATTGAAAAGGTATATGCAGGCACTGTAAGAAGAGACATGGCCAGGAGATAGAATATATGTTTAGAATCCTAGCTCTACCATTGACTTACAGTGGGAGCTTGGGCAAATGTTTTCAGATAATATTCAATTTCCTTTTCTTGAAAATTTATGATCATAAGACCTATTTCAGTTTCCTCTACAGGGGTATTGAGGGGATTTGGTGAAACAAAGAAGGTGAACATGTTTGAAAACTGAAGTCTACATCCATGGGTAAAGGACACTTTCTAAAAAATAATCTTAACAAAGTTAGGAGGGAGGCTTCCTCTCCTCACCCTGAGATCAGGTCCCCGATCTGTCCATATTGCTTGGGAAAGCACTCCTTCAATCCTATCATGAACACTTTACACATCAAGGAATTGCCACCTCAATAATAAGTAGAGCTAGGAGTACCCTTGAAGACAAATCATCCAGTCCAACTCCCTAGTTTTGTATGTTGATAAAGAAGTTGAGGCCTAGGGAGGGAGGAAGTTTCCCTAGGTCCTATGGGACATCAAAACAGGGCTAAGGATCCAGCCCTGAACTTTGGGGTTCTGGACTCTTACCTGTCCAGTTCATCATCCAAGGGTTGGTAATTGAGCTCATAGCATTCAATTCTTTTCAGGAAGTCCTCCAGAACCTTTTCTCGGTCACAGTCTACGTAATCAGGGCTGCCGAGTTTCACTTGCTGGGAGAAGGGAGAAGGGAGAAGGACAGAGTGACCGTGGAAGACAGAGACTCTGACAGTGCCCTTTTGAAAGGCCTTTAGAGATCATTGAGTACAAACACTTCATAGCACAAATGGTAAAATTGAGACTTGGATAAAGGGTCTTACGTAAGTTTATAAAATGAGTCAGTTGAAGAAAATCTGGATTGTATGATTCCTTATTATATCTCTGTGTGGTCAAACAAGGTATACTACATTATATTCAGCTTTACAGTGTACAGTGTTTAAAAAGAATGTTTAAAAGAGGACTGGGAATTGTGATGTGAGAAATGGTTGAAGAAGAAATCATAATGACTTACATGTATCAAGTGTTAACGGGAAGGACATGGCATGTTGGGTTTATATTTCTGAAGGGCTGGAATATCCAATTCCTTTAATATCTACCATCCCACACATCTCAGTGAGTGGCAGTATCATTGACACAGATACCTGAGCCTGGAAGTCATCTTATAATAGATGTGTCCTTTTCTAACATTCCCCACCTCTCAGCAGGCACCAAATTCCTCTTCACTACATCTTCTAAATATCGCTCCAGTTGGCCTTCATTTTCTATTGCTTGGATGCTCATGATAGCTTTGAGGCTAATTACTCTGTCTAAAATCTTATTATTTCTGATGTATTCCCCATACCAGCATCCAGAAGGATATTTCTAACATGCACATCTGATAGTAAAATTTCTTGCTAAAATCTTTCCTTATTTCCTCATATATTTTAGGACAAAGTGTGAAATATTTTACCAGGTGACTCAAGGGTTATCATGATTGGGTTCCAAATAATTTTTTTCATCCTCATCTCCCATTGTTCTCTTATTCCTCCACATGTTATTCCTTTATTTTCAATTCCTCGCCTTCCAAATTCCTATGCATTCTTTTTTTTAATTTAATTTTATTGTTGTATTACATCCATCCCCATTTTGCTCCCCTCTGTCCCCCTCCCC